>APFE031466012.1:92972-106582 GCA_000404065.3 Pinus taeda | reverse complement strand
TTTTTTTTGTTCAGGCCCGTCCCAAAATTATTTTCATACAAGAAACAATGCATTCTAGCAGGGTGTCATTGGCTTTCTTCAGGAGGATGTTTCCTTCATGGTTTATGGTCGCCACTGAGGCGAATGGTTTATCAGGTGGCTTAACTGTCTTGTGGGATCCTGTATGGATAAAAGAAAAAGCCTACAAATGCTGTGCCAGGATAATGATCTCGGCCTCGGTCAGAGGTCAAGTTTTCATGATAAATCTCCTAAATGTTTATGCCCCATGTAGGAATAGATCTCCTTTCTAGGAGAGGTTGTTTGCATCGGGAATTCTTGACATTGAATCTCTGCTGTTAGCTGGAGACCTCAATGTGACTCTTAGTCCTGATGAGTGTTGGGGCAATTGCAGGAAGAGGGACCTTTTGTCCGATAGGCTCTCAATGGAATTCATTAGCAGGAACTTAGTGGATGTCAAGCCGGAACAAATGAAGCCTACATGGGAAAATGGAAGAACTGGACAAGCTTATATCGCAAAAAGGAATGACCATTTTTTTATAAAAGCCAACATCATTGCTAAGTGGGGCATGCCTTTCTCTTTCATTGCAAATGAGTTCTCCTCCGACCACAGGCCCATTATTCTTGAATGGAGAGAAATTCAATATAGGAAGGAATACTCTTTTAAATTCAACAGGATCTATTTGGAGGACAAATCTTTTAATGATGCCATAACAAACAAATGGATGGAATTGAAAGGATCGGCCTCGGCCCTTTTCTCTACCTTTCGAGAAAAGATCCAAAGTCTTAAAAAGATTGCAAAGGAGTGGCAGTCCCAAAATAAAAGCAGGAAAAAGAGGAGCTTTTAAATATCCAAAAGGAATTGGATTCCATCATTGTATCTTCCTCCTTTCACAGCTTGTCTTTCGAAAAAAAGAACCATATCAGGATCCTGGAAAAAAGGAAACATATGCTCCTCCTCAGGGATGAAGCATCTTGGAGGTAAAAAAGTAGAGCGCTCTGGCTAAAGGAGGGGGACCGAAACACAAAGTTTTTTCACAACTTCGCAAATGCTAGGAGGAGGAAAAATTCGATATGGAAGATTGAGGATGGAAATGGTGGCTTTCTCTATTCCCAGGATGATATCACTAGCGAAGCAACAAGGTTTTTTCAAAAGCAGTATAAAAGGAATCAAAGTAATGCAAATGACATGTTATGGGTTGCAGAACTAATGCCAGAAATGTTTGATGAGCCTGCATATGAAAATTTTATCAAACCGGTCTCGGAAGAAGAGCTCCTTGCTACCATAAAATCCTTTAAAAGGGACAAGAGCCCTGGCCCTGATGGCTGGCCCATCGAATTCTTTATGCATTTCTATGACATGTTCAAACTGGACCTTCTGAGAATGGTGGAAGCTTCTCGCATGTCTGGAAATATTCACTCTGCATTATCTTCCACTTTTATTGCTCTTATCCCAAAAAAGCAACATACTGACTCCTTTCAGGACTACATGCCCATTGCACTCTGTAATACTCTGTTCAAAATCATCTCCAAAATTATTGCGGAGAGGATGAAGCCAGTTTTAAACCTTTTCATCACCAGAGACCAGCATGCCTTTTTAAAAGACCGGAATATTTGGGATGTTGTTGCTCTGACACAGGAATGTCTTTTCTCCTTGCTGTCAAACAATATCAAGGCGGCCATTTTAAAGATTGATTTGAAAAAAGCCTACGATTGTGTGGACTGGGGTTTTCTTAGAATCTTGTTGGCTAAAATTGGATTAAGATCGAAAGGTATCGAGTGGATAATGGCGTGCGTCGAAAATGTAAACTACTCTGTCATCATCAATGGCATACCCTCCCCTTTTTTTATTGCTGAGAGGGGTCTCCGACAGGGCTGCCCTCTCTCCCCACTGCTCTTTATTCTGGTTATGAATTCACTAAGCTTACAACTCAACAAAGCAGCTCTTGAGCAAAGATATAGGCCAGTCAAGATCTACAAGGACATTTTCTTATCCCACAATCTCTTTGTGGATGATATTCTCATCTTTGCTATGCTATGCAAAGCCTCATGGTTATGTCTTCACAGTATCCTTCAGAAATTTCAGTCAGCATCTAGAATCTGTATAAACAAGGAAAAATCAAAGTTATTTCATAATGAGACAAATTTGGAGCTTGTCTTTTGGATTGCCTCTTTGATAGGCATAGAAGCTGCGTCGATTGGAAATGGCATAAAATACTTGGGGTTTTCCCTAAAGGCAAAAGGGAACAAAAAAGGGGACTAGTCTTGGCTCCTGGATCGTTTCTACAAAAGAATCTCCGGATGGGAATCGAGGCTTCTTTCCCTGGCTGGAAGATTTATATTAGTACAGGCAGTTTTATCTCAGCTGGCGATCTACTGGGCTCATCTCTTCTATCTCCCTGCTTCTATTATAAAAAAAATGAGCTCATTAGCTGCAAATTTTCTTTGGGGAGGAAAAGCCTACCAATCTAAATTTCATTTGGTTAAGTTGAATATCATATCTAGGCCGATAAAGTCTGGAGGTTGGGGCTTGTTGGACATGAGGACTTTCGGAAATGCTCTCCTTTGCAAAACTCTTCTCAGGGGCATTTTTGGCAAGGGTCCATGGAGCTTGTTTATCAACAGAAAATACTTAAAAGGCAAAAGTATTGAGTATTGGTATAGAAGGAACTCCCTGGGGATCAAAAGAAGGTCCGCCATATGGCATAGTCTCCGAAAGAACCAGTCTTTCATTTTGGCAAACTTGTGCTGGAAGGTTTTCTCTGGATCAAGTATCCTCATAGGTTTTGATTCTATCATGAATGGCTTAACCTCTCCTCTTCCTCAAGCTCTGGTATCTTTTTTTCACTCAAGAGGCATTTTCACGTGGGATAAATTGATAAAATCATGGTCTTTTTCATCTTCGGTCTGGAAGGATGATGTGGATCTTCTTATGCCTCCTCCCATATTGTCGATTTGGAGCTCTGTTCGGCATGTTTACAGGGATTGGCTATTCGTCGCTCGGGTACAAAGGATGTTCTTGCATGGAATTTGCCACGCTCTCCTTCTCCTGTTCGTGTAAAGGACTTATATGCTGCTCTTTCTTTGGGGCCTGCGACCTCAAACCATCTGATCTTCCCTCACTCATTATGGAAAGTCTCTTGTCCTCTTAAGATGATCCTCTTCTCGTGGCTCCTTTTCCAGAACATAAATCTCTCTTGGGAGGTGCTTCAAAAGAAAGGATGGCAGGGTCCGGGTCGTTGCATTATGTGTCTGAATGCTGATGAGACAAATTATCATATGTTCTTTCAATGTCTCGCTTCACGTCAAATCTGGTATGAACTTTCTATTTCTCTGGGTTTTCCTCACTTTGTTTTTTCCTCTGTACAAGACGGTTTTAAATGGTGGAGTGATCAGATAGCTCCTTGGCGCTCTATGTTCACTTTAGTCTGTTGGTCCATGTGGAAATGGAGGAATGAATCCATCTTCCAATGCTCCAGGCGGCCATTGTCTTCTCTTCTCCCTGGCATCAAGGCTTACCTTGATTTTTTCGGTTGATCAAGCATTCTATACCTGCCTCATTCATCTTATTTACTTTCTTACCATGTGTATAAATGCTTAGCATTTTGTGGAGTTTCATGGTTTTCATTTCATGATGTAATGTTTTGCAATCATTTTGCCAAATATGGACATGTATCCTCAGTTCACAATGATCTGGTTTTTTATTGTACCCTTCATATCTTGGGTCCTTCAGGAAATTGTGGCACATTGGTTCTATTATATAGACCTCTATATGTAACTCTTATATTATCTTAATATAAAAAAATATGGTTTTTCTACTGAAAATAAAAGGACGCACAACCACGTGGTGCTTCCCATGGGTGGTAATGCCAAACACAAAACTGTTGTTAAGGCCGTGTCGAGCTCCGAAGAAGGTGGTTTAGGCGGAAGTATCCCCAATCCGATATCCAATGGGAGCCCTCCATGTAAACAGATGGGGCAGGGCCGTGTTTCCATCGGATGGCTTGGCCGCATTAGCAAACGCGCTACTTGCGAGTCGATATGGCCTCCCCGCCATCAATTTCGTCAGAATTCAGAAGTCGGCTCGGTCGATCACAAGGTGAATCTTTGTGTGCGCTACAGTTAAGTGGGTTAGCTATTTAATATAATTTGATGATTTAATGTTTAATATTTAGAAGTTTGGGTCAGTTTATCATTAATTTGAATAATAAAAGAATTGAATTGCAAAAAGAAAAAGAAAAAAAACAGCGAAGTTAGTGGTTCTATAGATTATCTCTAGTCTCATAGATGTTAAAATTTCATTTTATTTAATTTTCGATACATTATCTGCCATTGATCAGTCGAAAAGACCCCACATAATTGTATTAAAATGTTACATTGTTTTTGTTTGGTACCGAAGGTGTGTGGTAGACCCCATGGACGCGTGACGTGCATGTCGTGGTGACATATGGGTTAGGGATGCATGATATATTCTATAAAGTGTTGTGGGGTGCATAAGTCGCTGGAAGGAGTCGAGGACCCTGCATAATTCTATTAAAATACTACGTTGTTTTTTTTGGCATGACAGTGTTAGGTGGACCCTCGAGGGGTATGGAAACAAATAGAAGAGGCTAAACCTTGGGCTCAAATAGTAAAGGAACCATTGGTTGAGCAAAAAGAAACCACAAAGAGACAAACAAGAGAAGAAAAAGATAGACAAGACAAGGCCACAAATTTCATCTTGAAAAGTTTGAAGGATTATGGAGAGAAAAAGAGAACAAATATTTTAACAATGGATTTTCTCAAAGAAGAATTGAAATGGACAGGGTATATTCAACAAGCAAATAGGATTGGTAGGAAATTAGAAAGTGGAAGGAACAAACATGTGAGAGTTACTTTAACAAGCATAAAAGACAAAATAGCTATCCTAAAAAATAGGGGGCTACTTAGAGGCACTCACATTTATCTAGATGATGACTTGACATGGGACCAACAGAAAGATCAAAGGAAGGAGCGGGAGAATGTGAAATCAACAAGAGACGCAGGAAAGTTGGCATCGCTGAAAGATGGGAAAGCCCAAATCATCGAGCGTGTAACAAATCACAAATAGGGATTCACCCCCTCCCACACCCCCTTGGGAGTATCTAAGCATGGTAAGTTGGAACTATAGAGGTTTTCCATGGAGGAGAGGACCAGGAAGGGGTCCCATAACAGAAGGGAAATACATAATTATCCTTTTAGAAACCCATGAGCATGAGGGTTGCAGGGTTTTAGAATATGAAGGTTTCAATAAAGTTTTAGTGTGGAATGAAGGAAACATGAACATGTAAAGGGAACGAAGGGATCACAGTGCTAATAAGAGAATCGTTTGGTGGAATAGTAAAAGTGGAAAAAGAAGATCCAAATAAGCAATTTATATGGTTGAGTAAAACTAACAAAAAATTAACATTCAAGATGGTTGCATGTTACTTGTCCCCAAAAAATTCAATTTTTTACAAGAAGACAAATTTAGATAACGAAGACCCTTTTGGTGCATTGAAAAGAGATATCTCTACCTTCACGATGTTAGGAGATATAGTGTTAATTGGGGACTTTAATGTTAGGACACCAAACAATCAATCTATTCAATTGGGAAGTGATGAGAATATGGACAACAACCTTCTTTAGTTAGAGGAGATTGAGGATCACACGTGGACAAGGACCTCTTGTGATGGGAATGGGAGTGTGTCCCACTTTGGCATTGAGTTGTTAGGGTTATGTAGCCTCTTTGACATGGTCATTTGCAATGACATAAAAGCTTGGCCAAGATCAAATGGCATCACATGTAAAACTTACAATGGTCAAAGTGTGGTGGACTATGTGATATGCTCCCAGAGCTTGATCTGCAATGTTAAAAATAGCAACAAGAAATTTCAATTTAATTTGTCCTTGAATTAATTGTAATTCTATTTTCATAGCAACTTGTAATAGTTAATTAAGTTAAATTGACTTAGGAATTTTGAGTTAGAAGTCTATCTAGAGTCATGTAGAATGATCCCTAAATTTTAGGGGCCCAGGTTGAATTCTTTTGAGTTGTAATTAGATAACTCAGTTTAACTGAGTTATAGTCAGTTAAACTAGTTCTAACTGTTGGAGGAACTAGTAGAGGTCTAGTGTTGGAGTAGTGCACCAGTGCATCACCAGTACCACACTAGTTAACTGAAGATTCACTCATAAATAACCCACGCATGTCAGTTCAGAGGAAGATCCAGTTGATATTAGAGTTCAGGGACAATGTAATATCAGTTTTATAATTTTCCGAGTTGTACAAATGGTGCATGCAATCAGTTACAGACCTATGTTTGGATTGTGCAGTTATGGAGAGTCGATTTCCCAATTAAATATGGGCTAATTCCCTTAGGGATTGCGCAAGGAAGTAGGGGCTTAGAAGGAATCAAAATTGGCTAAGTGTTGGCTTGAGCTGGTTTGTGAAGTAGAGAGAGAGATTGTATTAGTGCAGGAACTGTTCAGGTTGAACAAGCATTGTATTTTATTCTCAGATCTTATGGTTAATGCAATATAGGTAGTCAGGGTTTTTAGCAGTTGCTTTCCCCATAGAAATATTGTGTTATGTGTGTTTGTTATTCTTCCTCTTTTCTGCTTATTGTTTTGATCGATAAATTTTGGTTTCCGCTAAAGAGTAGAGTAGATTCTTGTCTTGTGTTCTAGCATATCACATAAGCTATTGAGTCTATAGTAAACATTTACATACAATTTGTTAGATTTTAGGATTGGAGCTTGTTTTATTGAGACGAATTCAAACCATTCACCTCTTTTTATTAAGTTGGGCATGCACACAAGTGAGCTACAGGAAGTGTAGACCCAATAATCTCAAAATAAAGTGCATGAGGAAGAATCCTCATGAACCAGGAAAATCAAGAGCTCTTTGTTGCAGCTCTAGAACAACACTTTCAGGTGACAAACACAACACAAATTTCAAAGAAGATAGTGCAAGAAAAACGCTTTTGCAACAATATGTTGATCCCTCTAATTCACAAAGCCTTAGAGGGGTTCAAAAGATCTTGGCCTAAGAAGAAGGTCTCAAACACTTTTCCAACTAATCCTTGGCATGATGAAGCATGCAAGGCTGCCAAAAGGTCGCTTAAGAAGGAGACAAATAGTGAAACCCCGAAGAAGTATCAAAATTTGACTAAATCTAAAAAAGAAAGTTACGTGGCCGCGAGAAGGAACAAATTAATTTCTTTGGGAAAGTACAACCCCAAAGGTTTTTTGCGAGAGCTACAACAAAAGACAAAGAAAATAGACAATAATATATTAATTGTGCAATGGTTAGATTATGTAAAGCTCATTTATTAGATGGACCAAAAGAAAATTAATCCCCCCATAATCAACTCTACAATCGAGTTATTCTCAGTGGAGGACGTCAAGCGGGGTATAAAAAATTTACCAAGTGGTAAGGCTCAAGACATTGATGGTTTGTAGACAATTTTTTTAAAATGGGGTGTTGAGACCTTGGCTCCAATCGTTAAAAGGATATTCAACAAGGTCACGCAAGGAAATTTTTCAATGGAATGGACTACAAGCATGGTTATACCTCTTTACAAAAGTGGAGACATAAAAAATCACGCTAATTACCGCACTATTATGGTAAATCCTCTTCTTGGAAAATTGTTTGGGAGCATGTTGGAGCATAGAATCAACAACTGGGCAGAAAAAAAGGGTAAAAGAGCTAAATGGCAAGTTGATTTTAGGTCAAGGCACTCTACCATTGATCATTGCATCACTCTTAGGCACTTCATCGAAAAAATTTGGGACGTCCAGGGTGAGGAGGCCTTTTGCTGCTTCCCTGTCTTCAAGAAATATTTTGACACTATCCCTAGAGATAACCTGTGGAGAAGAATGGAAGAGCTTAGAATTCCAAGGGAGTATAGAGCAGTTGTGCATAAAATTTACGAAAAATTTACCGCAAAAATAAGAAATAAGGAAGTATTTTCTGAATGCTTTGGTAGTGACATAGGGGTTAAGAAGGGGTTCCCCTAGGATCAACACAACTTCAAATCTCTTCATGTTACAGGAGGTGGATAATGGAATTAAGAAGCTGAAAACAGGAAAGGCAGAAGACTTGGTTGAACTTCAAGAAGAGTATCTAAAATGGGGAATGAACACTCTTGCACCGCACATCATGGAAATATTCAACAACATCATTCAACAAGGATTCCCAAGGGACTGGACAATTAGCCTAGCAATACCCCTTTTTAAAAGTGGATACATTAATAATCCATCCAACTATAGAACAATTATGATCAGTGCTTTGTTTGCAAAGCTTTTTGACATCATGGTAGAAAACAAAATTAGTAAGTGTGCAGAAGTAAATGAAAAGAGGGCAAGAGGATAAGCGGGTTTTAGGCTGAAACATTCTACAGTGGATCATGGTATCACATTGAGACACATTGTTGAAAAGGTTTGGGAAGACAAAGAAGAAGTATTTTGTTGCTTTGTTGACTTCAAAAAAGAATTTGACACAATCCCTAGGGATAAGTTATGGCGTAGAATGGAAGAACTTGAAATTCTTAGGAATTATAGAGTCATTGTCCATAGACTTTATGAAGAAGTGAAAGTCAAAATTAGAATCTCAACAGGTATTTCAAAAAGATTTAGAAGTGACATTAGAGTCAAGTAAGGTTGCCCTCTGTCCCCTACTCTTTTTGGTCCATATATTGATAAATTGGAAGAGTGGCTAAATCTACAAGGCGGAGATGGTGTTCAGTTGGGTGAGTTTGTGATAAAGCTTCTTTTATATGCTGATGACATTGTATTGATTTTTAAATAGGCCCATGGATTTCAAATGCACTTATATGCCCTTGAGCATATTTGTAGAGCGTTAGGGATGCAAGTCAATACTAGCAAGACCAAAATAATGATTTTCTCTAATAAAAGGAAGCAGAGCCAACATACTTTCTTCTTTGAGGAAAACATTCTTGAAGAAGTAAATGAGTACAAGTACCTTGGAATTGATTTCAACAACAAACTCAATTGGGAGGACTGCAGAAAGAAGAGAATTTTAGGAGGGTGGAAAGCATTATATGCTCTTCAAAACAGATGTAGAGAGGCAAAGTTATGGGATTGGAAAACGATTAAAGTGTTTTTTGGACTCCTGATTTGTCCAATGATGCTATATGGGTGTGAATTGTGGGCTAGTTGCACTTCCGTCTCAAAATGGAAACAAATTGTGAAAATCCAAAAACGCTTGATCCTAAGAAAGTTCAAAATAAAAAGTTCAGTACCTTATGAGATAATGTTGAGTGAAATAGGAGCAACTGCCATTGAAGCAATTTCTATGGTGCGGCTCATAAGATATCTAAAAATAATTGAGCAAATGAGAGTAGGTAGATGGCCTAATGTTATCTTCAATGAAGGCATGAGTGAAAGAAAGAAAACATGGATGAAACAAAACTACACATGGATGCAAAAATGGAAAATCTACCTCAATGCTTTTCCCACAAATTGCAAGGAGCTAAAGGATTTTGTTATGGAGAAGTTTTGTGAAAAGGTATGGGGAAAAGAGTTGGGCAGAAAGAAGAAATATTACATTGAGGAATTCAACCCTACGTGTGATCTACAAGAAAAAGAGTTCATTAGAGCTAGCATTTTGTGGAGGGAAAAGGTTCTTATTGCTCAATTAAGGACCAACTCACATCAACTTTGGTGTGAAAAGAGACGGTGGAAAAGGCCTAAAGAAGCTTGGGAAGAATGGGTGTGTACATTTTGCACGTCTGGGGCTGTGGAATTGGAAAAACATTTCATTTTGGAATGTGATGCATTCAAAGACATCAGAGAAAGTTATGAGAACATGTTAGCATTAGTTTCTTGGCATTATCTTTTTAGCGAGGGGATTGTTGGAAGGATGGGTCAACTCATCATTAGTTTGAATCGGAAAAGGATTAAATTGCAAAAAACGAAAAACTGGGAACTAATGTCTCATAGACTATTTTTAGTCTTGTGGACCTTAAAATATTATTTCATTTATTGATAAGCTAGAAGAATGGATGAACAATGCTAGTGAAGAGGGCATTCAATTAGCACGATATGTGGTGAAGTTGCTTCTATATGCAGACGATCTTATTCTAATTGCAAAATCTGCTCTTAGTTTGAGAGAGTATTTGTAGGCATTAGAGCTCTTCTACCAAGAGGTGGGGACACAAGTAAACACTACCAAAACTAAAGTCTTAATCTTCTCTTTGAATCAGGAAAAACAAGAAGTTAGCTTTATTTTTTAGGGAAAAACCTTGGAGTTAGTGGAAGAGTACAAGTACCTAAGAATTGTTTTTCACAATAGGCTCAGTTGGGAGACATCCAGAACTGAAAGGATTCAAGGGGGTTGGATAGCTTCTTACCTTATTCATCATAGATGCATGAAAGCAAATTTATGGGATTGGAAAACCAAGAAAACTCTTTTTGGATTGTTAGTTACTCTGGTTGTCCTCTTTGGGTGCGAAGTTTGGGGGAGCAACATGTCAGATAACAAATGGAGACAGGTAGAAAGAATTAAAAAACACTTACCTTAAAGTCAAATCAACTGTCCCATATGATATCTTGCTAGCGAAGGCTAGTTTCTTTCCGACGGAAGTTTTTGCAATCATTCGTTTATTAACGTATTTAAAAAAGGTGGATATAATGGATGAACATCAGTGGCCCAAGTTGATTGCGGGAGAAGAGTTAAAGCGTAGGAATAAAGCGTGGAGGAAGTAGAATGACAAGTGGATGGGAAAATGGGGAATCAATTGGCGGGACTATTCTAAATCTAAAGTGGAAATAAAAATTTGGGTACTTGAAAAATTCAGGGCTACCCTGTGGGAAAAACAGGTTGGCTGTAAAAAAAATAATATATGTCAATAATTTTAATCCAACATGGTCGTATAATGAAAATACCTATTCGAGTGTTGCAATCAAGGGAAAGGCTAATATTTTAATAGCATAGCTAAGGACCAGATCCCATCATCTTAGATGCGAAACAAGTAGATGGGTAGTTCCCAAGGAAGAGTGGGAAGAAAGAACTTGTGTCTTTTGTGAGGATGGATCAGTTGAAACCGAGTGACACTTCATCATGGATTGTCCTTCCTATAAGGACATTCGTAGTCAGTTTGAAAGCGACCTAAAAGTGGATAATCTATGTGAGCTATTTGTGAAGGGAAAGCTTCACAAGACTACAAACATTTTGATGATGATTCATGCCAAGAGGGTTGTTATGGAGAGACATTTGATTTATGATGTTTTGTTGGATGTTTATCTGGATCCCTTAAACCATTTTGGGCTTGTGGACATCATTAAAATTATTCATGGGCTTGTGGACATCATTAAAATTATTCAATTAAATTCAATTCTTTTGCTTGTCGACGTGGCTTACTGCCCCCTGTCTATGGTACTGTCTCCGTTTATGTCTATGTTACTGTCTAAGTCTATGATCATCCCATTGTCACGCCTAGTAAATTTTCAAAATCGAAAAGTTGTGGAGGTGAAATTAATGCACGCCCGTAACAATCGCTCTGCCTCCCTCCCTAAAAATTCAAACTAATATTCAGTTACTCTCTGAAACCACTAGCCAAAAACAACTCAGGGGTCGAGGCTGGTGTTTATATTATTAATACATCGGATGAAATGTTAATTATTCTTCGACATTGGAAAAGTTGAGTTGGTCCACTTTGAATCTACGTCCGGAAAATTTGAGCTTGCAATGATTAGAAGTTGTAGTTGGTTCTTATTCGTTTCTTTGGGCAAAACCCAGCTTGTTGAGTCCGCCAGGTATATACTTTTTTCACCGAACCCATTTTGTTGAATTCGCCAGGTATATACTTTTTTCATCGAACCCATTTTGTTGAATCCGTCAGGTTTATAATTTCTTCACTGATTTGAACAACAGAAACAATCGAACCCTTATGGCATTTGGGTGCAATTTTTTTCAGTGAAGGAGTGGATTCAATTTTCCCTTATGACATTTGTGTGCAAATTTATTTTGAGGGAGGAAGTGGATTCAATTTTTGTGCAAATAGTTAGAATCAACATTTTATAACAGGGAAAGTGGGAATCATTTTCAAGCATTATCTAGTGTGGTTTTTTAGGATCTCAACATAATAATTCTTAGCCCAGGTCAGTCAACCACATGACCATAACATTCAAGTTTGCAAAGAGCTACCTTATTTTGAACATATTGAATGCTATGGTGACAATGATGACTTGAATAGAAAACTTAAATGTTAGGTCGGTGAAGTCATAGGCATTCTTAGCCCATGTCGGTGAAGTCACTTGAATGGAAAACTTGAATGTTATGACCAATTCCCAGGCTAGTGAAGGTCATTCTATTCATTGAAGGTAATTACGTTGAAGGAGTCTGGAAATCAGTATTCAAGACAAGATAAAGAGCAGCATTGAAGACTGGGAGGAGAGGAATTTTTGTAGCCTGGAATAAAGGGTAGTGTTGAAGATGGGGAGGAGATGAATTTTTGCTACCCAGAGACGCTGAGCTTTATTAAATCCTCAACGACCCATTATATATTCTAGCAGATCCAGGAGATTACCAAGGCATTCACCATAGTTAGTGTAGAATTTATTTTTCTCTATTCTTTTGTCAATTTGTATTATGAGATGGATTCTTTCACATGTCTTGAATGTTTCAAGTTAGCCTACAGTCTTATGAGATAAGTTAAATTGTTGGAATTCAACCCATTATATATTCTAGAAGATTCAGGAGATTACCAAGGCATTCACCATAGTTAGTGTAGAATTTATTTCTCTCTATTATTTTGTCAATTTGTATTATGAGATGGATTCTTTATTCTTTTGTCAATTTGTATTATGAGATGGATTCTTTATTCTTTTATCAATTTTTATTATGAGATGTGTTGTCGCACAGATTGTCACGACAACGCTCAGACTGGGGGTTGTCACTCTGATCCCCGATCTCTCCGTTTAAGTCTGTCTCTCGCGGCTAAGGGGGGTAGATCCTAAGGGACAATGGATGACCAACTGTGGACCAGTTGGGTTGAGAGACACAAGGGGAAACAAGCACTTAATTGATTTTATTAAGTTAATAGACTAGTGCCTTAAGGAGCTAATGATTACATGATTATTTATTGAATATTGTAGAAATATAAACCATGTAAAACAATCATTTATCATCAAATAACCCAAGCGATGTAAGATTTTCAACAAATGCACAACCCCTTTAAATGATCCAACAATTAAACTTCAAGAAAAATTAAATGCTTTAAATGACCATAAAATTTAAATGCTGACCAGCTACCACTTTCATATAGCCAACTTGTAAATAAACATTTTAAGTGCATTTAGCTATAGAAAAATGGACCATAAAAAATTGAAATTTCAATTTCTTTTATTAAGTTTTTCAAAATATTTTTAATTTTTTAATATTTTTATTTATTTATTTTTGTTTTGGTTTGCAAGTGCTGGAGCAGCGTGGAAGGAATCCGCAGGAAGTAATGCTGAAGAGAAATGCGGAAATGGAGCTGTGAGGAGACAGGGATTTGATTTGCAGCAGAGAGAGAGGAGCTCTAAATATTTTCCAGAAATCTTGACAAAATTTTTAACTCGCTCTCCTTCAGTTTTCTTGAAACCCTCAT
>APFE031466012.1:0-76046 GCA_000404065.3 Pinus taeda | reverse complement strand
GGGCCCCGTTTTGGGGTAAGTTGGTACATCAACTTCGCAGGGTCGTAACTTTAGCATATGATCTCCGTTTGACGCGTACAATAGCTCATTAGAAAGATCTATTCGAGCACTATCATTGTTGGAATGGCAACACTAGTCCATGTTCCATGGACCCGTGTTGCCCCTAGATTCCCAAAAAATGAGGCCCCCAAAATCTAAAAGATTGAAATGGATCTTAGGAGGAGAGACCCCCAAGATCTGAAAACTTGAAATTACCAAAAGAAAAATAGGAGAATGCCCAATAAACAAAACCACAAAGATACTTTTATTAAAACCCAAGTGGAAATAAACCAGCTAGGGAAATGGTAGCTTATCTCTGAGAAGAGATGTGGCAGCTACATGCCTCTGAACTGTAAAGCTACATTGTGGCGGACAATCTGTCCTTTTACAAAATGTGACTTGTTACTTATAGTATTTTTCTAGTTACAATACCATGGGTCAATTCCATGGGTGAATGAATACCATGGGTGGATTTTACAATACCACAGGCAGATGCCATTTACAATACCATGGGTCAATTCCATGGGTGAATGAATACCATGGGTGGATTTTACAATACCACGGGCAGATGCCATTTACAATACCATGGGTCAATTCCATGGGTCAATGAATAATATGGGTGGATGAGTACCATAGATAACCAATACAAGGGGCCATTTTCCATTTGGATCATTCCTCCCTCCTTAAGATGCAATGGTCCCCATTGCGTAAAGTTCCCTCCTGCCAAGCCTTTGTTGAATATGAAGAGCCACTGAAGATAAGGGTTTTACGTGGTTAACCCAAAACCCTGATAAATGAAGATCCGAGGATAGAGATACCCTGTAATGCTTGTGACCAACTGTGATTCTGACAGTGTGTGGCCTGGAAAACAGACTTCGATGAACTGTGGGTTTGTGGATGACCCATAACCATGAAGAATGAAGATTCGAGGATAGAGATACCCTGTAATGCTTATGACCAACTGTGATACTAACAGTGTACGACCTAGCAAATGGACTTCGATGAAGTGTGGGTTTGTGGATGACCCACAACCGTGATGTTGGTTGCTGATGAAGTAGCAGGTGCCTACATAACTTGGGGTGGGAGGGCACGTCTCCAAATAACCCAAGCCGATTGCTGCTATGTTGAAATTCATGAATGTGAAGCAGGTGCCTACTAAAGTAGGGTGGGAGGGCACGTCTCCAATGGAAATCCACTCCGAATGCTGCTCCAGAATTAAAATGGACATAACTCGGCCAATATAACTCAGAATATTTATTATAATCTGTTTTTAGAAGCAGAAGGACCATTTTGCATCTTCCCATGTGATGAAAATCCTTATCTGGGCACTCTGAGATCTCAGATTTGCACTGCAACAGTTTCGCCGTCACAAAAATTCTTATAAAATAGCTAATTTTAAATCAACGATATCTCCCACATCCAAACTTCGATTCGACCCATTTTTTTTTTAAATTGGGTGATTTTTTTAGAGGAATCCAGATCTACAATTTGATTTTGTAGAGCTTACACCAGGACATCTAGATCTATGCCGCAAACTCGCTGCCCTGAAAAAATTATCTGCAACCCCACTGATTTTTAAATCAGCGATATCTCCTTCATCCGGACTCCGATTTGACCGATTTTTTTTTTGAAATCGGCTATTTTTTCACAAAGAATACAGATCTGTAATCAGATTTTACAGATCTTAAACCAAAACGTACAGAACCGATCTACAAATTTGCCGCCCTAAAAAAAAAAATTCCTGAAGTTTATTGAATATTGTTGCAAAATTTGAAACCGAAATATGCATCAAACCCTCATTCCCATGGAATCATAACCTGCTCTGATACCACTGATCCAGATTTAAACTAGAACACAACAAATTACAAAGATAACCATATACACAAATATGCAGCGGAAATAATACTTCATTTCATTAATGGAAAATACTGAAATATGCTTACAATCAGAAATGGAAATAAACTAGCTAGGGCGATGGTAGCTTATCTCTGAGAAGAGATGTGTTGGCTACATGCCTCTGAACTGACTTACAATGAGGCTCGGAGGCCTATTTATTGTTGAGAAACAATGAAAAACCCTTAACATTCCAAAACCTAACCCTAGGAGATGAAACACCAAACTGTAGGCCCCGTTTGGGGGTAAGTTGGTACATCAACTTCGCGGGGTCGTAACTTTAGCATATGATCTCCGTTTGACGCGTACAATAGCTCATTAGAAAGATCTATTCGAGCACTATCATTGTTGGAACGGAAACACTAGTCCATGTTCCATGGACCCGTGTTGCCCCTGGATTCCCAAAAAATGAGGCCCCCAAAATCTAAAAGATTGAAATGGATCTTAGGAGGAGAGACCCCCAAGATCTGAAAACTTGTAATGGATCTTGGGGGAAAGGCCCCCAAGATCTGAAAACTTGAAATTACCAGAAGAAAAATAGAAGAATGCCCAATAAACAAAACCACAAAGAAACCTTTTATTAAAACTCAAGTGGAAATAAACCAGCTAGGGAAATGGTAGCTTATCTCTGAGAAGAGATGTGGCAGCTACATGCCTCTGAACTGTAAAGCTACATTGTGGCGGACAATCTATCCTTTTACAAAATGTGACTTGTTACTTATAGTATTTTTCTAGTTACAATACCATGGGTCAATTCCATGGGTGAATGAATACCATGGGTGGATTTTACAATACCACGGCAGATGCCATTTACAATACCATGGGTCAATTCCATGGGTGAATGAATACC
Source organism: Pinus taeda (assembly GCA_000404065.3). Taxonomy (NCBI): domain Eukaryota; kingdom Viridiplantae; phylum Streptophyta; class Pinopsida; order Pinales; family Pinaceae; genus Pinus; species Pinus taeda. Next base: position 73,264 of record APFE031466012.1, on the reverse strand, counting down.
ATGGGTGGATTTTACAATACCACGGGTGGATACCATTTACAATACCATGGGTAAATTCCATGGATCAATACCATAGATAACCAATACAAGGGGCCATTTTCCATTTGGATCATTCCTCCCTCCTTAAGAAGCAATGGTCCCCATTGCGTAAAGTTCCCTCCTGCCAAGACTCTGTTGAATATGAAGATCCACTGAAGATAAGGGTTTTACGTGGTTAACCCAAAACCCTGATAAATGAAGATCCGAGGATAGAGATACTCTGTAATGCTTGTGACCAACTGTGATTCTGACAATGTGTGGCCTGGCAAATGGACTTCGGTGAACTGTGGGTTTGTGGATGACCCATAACCATGAAGAATGAAGATCCGAGGATAGAGATACCCTGTAATGCTTGTGACCAACTGTGATACTAACAGTGTACGACCTAGCAAATGGACTTCGATGAAGTGTGGGTTTGTGGATGACCCACAACCGTGATGTTGGTCGCTGATGAAGTAGCAGGTGCCTACATAACTTGGGGTGGTAGGGCACGTCTCCAAATATCCCAAGCTGATTGCTGCTATGTTGAAATTGATGAATGTGAAGCAGGTGCCTAATAAAGTGGGGTGGGAGGGCACGTCTCCAATGGAAACCCACTCCGAATGCTGCTCCAGAATTAAAATGGACATAACTCAGCCAATATAACTCAGAATATTTATTATAACCTATTTTTAGAAGCAGAAGGACCATTTTTCATCTTCCCATGTGATGGAAATCCTTATCTGGGCACTCTGAGATCTCAGATTCGCACTGCAACAGTTTCGCCGTCACAAAAATTATGATAAAATAGCTGATTTTAAATCAGCGATATCTCCCACATCCGAATTCCGATTCGACCCATTTTGTTTTTGAAATTGGGTGATTTTTAGAGAGGAATATAGATATGGTATTTGTTTTTGTAGAGTTTATACCAATTTTTTCAGATTGGATCTGCAAATTCGCCGCCCAAAAAAAAAATTCCTACAAAAAAACTGAGACTGAAATATGCATGAAACCCTCATTCCCATGGAATCGTAACCTGCTCTGATACCAATGATCCGGATCTTAGGAGGAGGCCCCCAAGATCTAAAAGATTGAAATGGATCTTGGGAGGAGGCCCCCAAGATCTAAAAGATTGAAATGGATCTTGGGAGGAGAGACCCCTAAGATCTGAAAACTTGCAATGGATCTTGGGGGAAAGACCCCAAGATCTAAAAATTTGAAATTACCAGAAGAAAAATATGAGAATGCCCAATAAACAACACCACAAAGAAACTTTTTTATTAAAACCCAAGTGGAAATAAACCAGCTAGAGCAATGGTAGCTTATCTCTGAGAATAGATGTGGTAGCTACATGCCTTTGAACTGTAAAGGCTACATTGTGGCGGACAATCTGTCCTTTTACAAAATGTGACTTGTTACTTATAGTATTTTTTAGTTACAATACCATGGGTCAATTCCATTGGTGAATGAATACCATGGGTGGATTTCACAATACCACGGGCCAATTCCATGGGTGAATGAATACCATGGGTTGATGTCATTTTCCATTCGGATCAGCTGCCACAGTTGGAACTGAATTTTCTGCAATTCTTTGGTAAAATATGACTTCACCGAATGCCCCTCGAGGGGCTGCATGCATGTCTAGACTAAATTGTTCCATAACTTTCACTAGGATTCTCTTCATCATCTAGAATAGGCGCACAATCTTCATGTACTAAGTAACTCTATTATGGCTTGGATCCGGGGCCACTGCTTCCCACTCATCTAAGTCTAAATCGAAGTCTTCCGATGTCTGTCAGATTTCTTCTTCCCACTCTGTTATTAGTTATCAAACTGGGTTAGAGCTACTAGCATGGTAATCTTGGGATGCTTCATCAATGATATGTGACGTTGGCTTATGCCCACGTCTGTCCCTGTCGCCCCACTGGAGGAGCTAGGCTGGCTTCCCAGATCCAAGGCTACCTTTCTTTGCCTCCCCCGACCACGGTTTCCTCCTCCATTCTTCTTTATCCCCTTCGCTCGAGCCATTTTGTTGCCTCTATCTGTCAAATGTTCTTTTCTTTCCTGCACTCTCAATTTTTCTATTGCCCAGGGCCACAGGTTGGGTGCTCAACTCTGCCAGCGGTCTCGCCCCCACTGCAAACCTGCTTCAAATTCAAAAGACACCAGCCGAGTAAGGAACCCCCACCACTATCTACACAAGATTCTACTACCATCATGATTGCAAGCCTTCCTCTGCCCATTACAGAGTTGAAACAAACAGTGCAAAGCCATACCAACTATCAACATGTCATCAATAATATAGCTACAATATCCAACATTAATCAATTGCATCAACCAAACACAATTACGAGGAATGAAGTGGGTTTCAAGCGAGCTGCAGGTATGAGCCCATCGCCCATCAAACCCTTTGCTAAGCGACCCCTGACAGAAATCTCGGACAATGGGACTTAGGCCCGCTATGTTCATAGTCAGCTACAATTTCTTGGCATCACTCCACACCCTCCCTGATACTTGAGATGAATACGCTCCGAGCTAAGGTTCCCAATCTAGGACATTCGATACCACAGGATTGTATTGACCCTGGATTTGACTGACCAGGATTCTCTGCCTTCTCTCCTCTGCCACCAAATGGTATATTTGGGTTTTCTTGAGCCCCTAGATCTCCCTTCACCGATGTTGTTTGAATCCCCCACCCAATCTCTGTAGATCCAATCCCCTATCCACTCTTCTAGCCCCAGGGGTAAGGAACTTACACCAACCCTACTCTCGACTTCTTCTACCATGCATGCGCCCATAAGAGACAAATAGATCCTGAATTCCACAGACACGGGGACAAGAAAAAAATGGACACCAACCTTACCTGGAGCTTGGCGAGGCCATGCCTCTGGCCCCTCCAAAACTCGTCACCCCACAACCCAAACATTGGCAATTCCCTGACACAAGGCTAAATGCTCAGCGCCATTCTAACTAAAATTGCAAGATGAATACTGAGAACATACTAGGATCACTACCGAGTTCTGTGGATGTCGAATTCCTCTTGCTGACCTGAGTTCCCTTCATTCTCCCATTCCACAGAATCGTTATCACCCACACTACTCTCCTCAATATTCAAAAGAAGGTTTGGCTCTCTCCAAATGTCCCTAACACGCTACTTCCCCCATGCAATAACTCTTGCATGCTTGTCACCACCACTTCAAGTGTTGGTTGCATGCCGAGGGTGGCGAGGACACTCTTAATAACCTTCATTATTCCGTGGACCCCTACAACCCACTAGTGCCATCTCGCACCCCGATTGGGGAAAAAATAAAATATTTAAAAATAATAGCTTTAAAACAATTTATTATCGACCAATTGAACTAACACTCACGACTTTTAAAATATTTTACTTATTTTTTAATTTAAAATATTATATTAAATATAAAAGTATTTTTCAAAATATTAGAAAGTCAACCATTATGAATGAATAATAACTATTTATGGGTGGCAGGAGGGGGAGGGATTCTCTTCAATCCCAGTGGAATAATTGTGGATAAGTATGCATGGGGACTTGACATCAAGACTAATAATCAAGAAAAAGTCTATAACTTGGATATGGGACTCCTTCTAGCTAAGAAGAGGGAAGTTAAAAACATCACAATTCTGGGTGACTCATATCTAATTATTAAACATTTAAGAAATTATTCCTTTGCCCAAGACAATCACCTAAGCCAAAATCTCGTTTGTGTTCAAAGCATTCTTCCTTCCTTTTAAAACACACAAGCATGACAGATACTCCGTAACCTTAATTCAGAGACATACATGATGGCAAAAAAATCAGGTATATTACCTGAAGGAACTTTGAAAATAAATGGGGTTTCTAGTCTTCACCATATTCCGTAATACTTCCCCATGATTAGCCCCTCCATGTACCCCTCCCATATACCCCCTTATCCTTGGCACATATGGAATATTTATCCTGATCCCATCGCTTCTTGTCACTCCCCAACCGTCCGTAGCATGAGATCTCTCTATCCTTCTTCGCTCGTCGGCATGATGACACACATCCCCACTCTCCTGCCACGCGGCCTCCATTATCCCCTCCACATGACGCCATTTGGGTCAAGTTTGTAATTAAACATGAGTGTCTTCACGTTGGCTTCAAGGTTCAAGGCTTATTGCAGGTATGTAAAGTTGTTATCCATGCAAGCCTTCTCTCCCTATGTGTTGCATTTACTCCTCATGGTCCAGACTAGACAACCCAACTACTCAAGCTCCCATTTGCAAATAGTGGTCGCTCTATCTCCACTCAAAGAAATGATGACGTTGTATTGGGATCCTAGCGACTCGAGCTTGTATATGCAGGGCCACTATTATAAATTGCAGATGATTTCTTAGACACCTCCCATTCTTCTTGTGATTTTCAATCTGGGTTGGATTGGGTTTTGTCCACCTAGTGAGAAGAATACATAAGCCTCTATGGGGTGTGGGACTTTTGCGTCCTCCCTTTTGGTCAATCCTCTAGCTTGCCTCGATGTGCTCAGTGGGGGTTAACTCAAGAAGGGCCTCATCGGTGCACCACTTTTCGGTCCTGCACTATAATTTAGTGGCACTCTAAGGCGATGGATTCAAGTTCTTGCAGAAGCAGACATCCACATATTGGCTGGGTGACGGGGAAGGAGGTATCCCGCCAAATAATGAATCACCAACAAAGTTTTTTCCTCCCTGACTTTGGTTGTTTGTGTGCATTGTGTGCAGGAGCTCGCAGAGATTAAAGCAAATCTCTTAGACATTAAGGACTTGTTGTATCGGTAAAGGGTGGTGGCTTATGAAAATTTAGAGACTGTTGATACGAAAAGTAAGCAGGTTGCTAGGCTTGAGGACGAGGTTGGAATGTTGTGCACCATGATTGAAGACCTTCAACTCCAACTGTCAAAATCGAGATCCCCTCCAGAAGAACAAAGCAACCCTTATGAAGTTCAGAATTCAAGCACATATTTAAATTTCCTGACTGATCCTAATGCTTAGGTTTAATTTGCAATCACTGGTTTTCTTTGTGTAAGAGTGTTGTCTCAAAATTTTCAAATATATACTAGTAAGTTAAATAAGAGTATTATATTAATTGCATATTTTTGTAGTGATCATAAACATATGGGCTCAGATAATCAATCTGGAAATGAAAAAATTGAAGCCCATGGGAAAATTCAAATTGTAACTCACCAGTGTATTTTTCCATCACTGGCCATGGAATTAATATAATGAGTACTCATATTGTTAAAAAAACTGAATAATAACTATTTAAAAGTATGATGACTTATCATTATTATAACAAAAAAATGCATAAATAAGTGATGTCATGATTGATTTTCCAAAAAGGAGTAGGATTTAGTTTATTTTTTAATAGAAGAATATGAAAAAAGAAGAAGAAGATATGAACAAAGAATGTTATGCTAGATAGGTTTTACTTATTAGAAGTTAAATATTTTATGGATTTAAAATTTGAATTATTTTAAAACATCAATTTTTTTATAATCTTGCATCATAATGCAATTACAAGCATGCTTAAACATTTTAGGCAATCAATAACTTAGTCCCAAAATGTCCCCTACATGATTAACTTCACATGCTTACAAATTTTAAGCAATCTATAACTTAGTCCCAAAAAGTCCTTACATGATTAGTTGTAGCCTACCATTACTGAGATTTCTTAAAATTTAAAACGTAAACCAATAGAACAATTTATGAAAATTATGCCAATGAACAAAATTAATTATGGAAAATAAGCTACTTGAATAACTATGAAAAAGGTTTCGAGTTTTTTCATGATTACTACTCGAATAATTTTTTGAACAATTATCAATTAAAACTATTCACCTTACATTTTCATATATTTTACTACTATATTCATTATTTGATTACTAAGAAATATTTTATTAAAACCAAATTGTGTGGATTTTTGAATATTTATTATAAAAGAGTGATAATTCAAATAGATGAAAAAAATATAAAATGAATTATTAATACTACTTACATAAAAATTTTGACACTACATGCAGTGCCTCGGACTCCTCATTTGACGGTGCAAGGACAATGGAAGAAAGTAACACATTACGACGTACATCATATATTTCCAGCTATAAAACATTTCTAGCAGTAAATAGTTTCAATATGCCAACGTTCGTCTATGTAAACGGAGACAGAGAAGTGGACCCGAGTTGACAAGTAAGAAGACTTCTAGAATCTGCAATCGGTTATTATATATATATATATATATATATATATATATATATATATATATATATATTATATATATAATGAATGGTATATACATATATGAGGGGTCTATATTGATCTAGGTGGATATTTAAAGAAGTATCAATGGCATGGTAAAAGGCTCAAAACACAAAGTGGAAAAATTTGGATAAAGTTAGCATCGGATCAAAGTGTTCGTCATCTTGATTCCAACAGTGCCAATGACACTCAAATCCAAGTTCATATAAAGAAGTGAGAGAAAGTCAAAGTTTATGTTTGACTTGGACAGGTGGTAGGAGGAGATAACGTGGCAAAACTTCAGTGAATGGGGAAGCACCAAGTGGCAAGCCACCATTGGTCCTACATTCCGCTTATCACCAAAGGCAGAGGTCAACGATTTCAAATCGGCCCTAGGCAAGAAAATTTGCGATGTGATAATTGCATATCGCAATCGCAAAAGGCAAAGGGTTATGAAGCGACCCCCAGTAGGATCCCGGTTGCGATTACGATATAGCATATCACGGATCCGAGGGGATTAAGTGTTTACAAATCATCCCATGGAAGAGTCCAATTGTGATGCGATATATCGCAATTGTAGTTCGCAAAAGGGGAGCATTAGTATGGAGTGTCAACCCTGGTTGTATGCTGATTGCAGTTTGCGATGAGGCCCGATATATTATGAACTGTGTTTAATAAGTCGTATGTTCCATTGTTATTGTAGGGAGACTATTGTAAAGGTTGGGGTATGTACGCCGATGGAAAACGTCGATTGTGATTTGCGATCTCTGCGCCGATGGGTTATCAGTGCCGATAAAACCACTGGGAATACGTCGATTCATGTGGAAATAGTGTTAAAGCGGTTTTCCTATGTTTAAACAGGTTTTGTTACTTGTGTACTATTTGCGGCCTTGGAAATATCTGTTGGAAATTCCCGCTTGCTGAAGTTTGTCATATGTTTAGAAGTGCCCGTGAGTTGAGGGGTTTATCGCCAGCATATATATAGGACTATCCGCGTCGGAGAAAGGGGAGAGGAGACTGGTTGAAAGATTAGAACATTGTACGCAACAGTAACTTGGCCAAGTAGTAGGGGTCGGAACCTCGCCTTGAGCAGCAGGGAGGTTCCGAGAAGGTGTAGAAAACCTGATTATCCGAATTGGGTGTTTGGATAGGCGTTTTTGCATGATTTTTTTCGCCATGACTCAGTGGTACTGTTTGTTTATGAAGTTGGCATCTCCATTCTTTGTCCATCTTCTAGATTGGAGGTATAAGGATTGTAAATGAATGTTTCTTGTACTTTATCTCTTTTTATGCCACTTAATGAAAGAAGGCCTCCCCACTATTGAGTAGGGCCCAGAGACGTAGTCCAAATTGGACAAACTCCGTAATCAAATGATTGTGTCATGGTTTCATGTTTATCTTGTTATTTCTACATCCTTTTGTGTGCTTTTAAGTTCCATGGTTAATAAGCTTTGTTTCATGTAATTTAGATGCATCTATAAGTAAAAGATCTTGGATCAAGTTTGGTATCGGAGTAGGTCTTTGTTGAAGCAAATTGCATGAGTATATGCTAACTCGGAACAACCTGCGAAAAGGAGAAGGAATGCTTAAGTCCTTTGATCCTAAAATAAGACGTGCACAAAGAAGAAGAAACATGGCAAATTAAGAAGCTCGTTGGGAAGAGGAACAAAATTTCTGTAAGGTATTCTACAAAATGGAAAAGAAAGTGGATAAGTTGTTTTCAGAGTATGAGAAGGCACTTGGGCATGAGAAGAAATATTCATATGAAAATGGATCAATGAATCATGAAGGTGGTGGAGAAGATCCTCCTCCCTCTCCTTCTTCAAGTGATAGTTTCATAACTCTAATCGCGATTCCAAACATACATCTAAGAAATCGTTCTTCAAGCTAGATGTAAAGTTTGACCTACCCATGTACAATGGAGAGTGTAGTGCATAAAAACTTAATAATTGGATAAGACGGATAGAGGTCTACTATTAGATTCAACAGATCGAAGAAGGTGAGGCAAAGGTCCAGTTAGCATCTCTTCGGATGAGTGGCACTGCTCTCGTTTGGTGGGAGAGCAAATTTCAGAAGGGAAGCAAAAAGTCGAGTAACCTTCTTTCCTCTTGGTCCAGTTTTATTTTTGCATTGAAAGACCAATTTTACCCTTTGGTTTATAAACAAAAGGCACTAATGGAATGGAAATATCTAAGGCAATGTAAAGGCCAAAATGTGCAAAGCTTCACTAAATAATTTCATAAACAAGCATTGAATTTGGGCATCTCATTAGATTCGCCTGAGACTGTAACAAAGTATGTTGGTGCGCAACATAGTTACATAAGATAGTCATTGTTATTGTTCGAGCTTACTACAATTGATGCAGCCAACGTAAAGGAGATTCATCTTGAAATCCAAGGCAAGAATAACAGAGATGATCAAGATAAGAAAACACCGTTCAACCCTCAGCATGGCAAATTCCAGAAGAAAGGAATGGGAAAGGCTAAGAAGACTGTAGCAGCCAAGAAAGAGGACATAGAAACACCATCTTGCATGCATTGCAAGAGAGAAGGTCATGATGAGGACCATTGTTGGAAGCTACATCCAGAGCTGAGACCAAAGAGATTTAGCGAAAAGGGCAAGCAGAAGACAGTGGCAATAATGCAGCAAGACCTTGGATCAGATTCCAACGATGAGACATTGATCACAATCGTGGGCGAAAAAGGTACTCCTTCTGTTAGTAATAATTATGATTCAATGGAAAGTACTAGTTATAAGTAATGAGCAAAAGAGAATTGAATTATTCCACATTAGAGTTATTATAAAACACACAAAGGTGGAAACTCTATTCTATTCAGGTTCCCAAGCAAATTTAATCTCAGAGTCCTTAGTGAAAAAGTTAGGCCTTGAAACTAAGCCTCATCCGATTCCATATCTGCTTGGTTGGGTAAGCGATAAAGAAAAATTACAAGTAACTAAGCAATGTAGGGCCATATTTTTTATTGCTTCCAAATTAGTTGATGAGGTAGAGTTAGATGTTGTGCCTTTGGGTATATGTGGAATTATCTTGGGAAGTCCGTATCTATATGACAGAAAGGTAGTTTTCTTTCGGAATGAAAATAAATATCACCTAACGAAGGACAAGGTAGAATATATAACCAAAGCTCATCATATGAAAGTTGGTGCTAGCCTTGTAAGTGCGGGACATATTAAATGACTGGTTAATTCCAATAAATGGTGCATGCTCATGGTAGTGAGAGCAGAAGAGGCCGAAACGACTGACTCTTTCAGAGGTTTTGATCCTGATAATAAGAAATAATTGTTTGAAATTATTTCTGACTATGATGGATTGTTTCAGGAACCAAGAGGATTGCCCCCAAAACGAGAAGTCCAACATGAGATCCATTTACAATAGGATGCTCCTTTACCGAATATTGGCATGTACAGGATGGCTTCTATTAAGATGGAGGAGATCAAGAAACATGTTCAGGAGTTTCTAAATTAAGGGGTCATCAGACCGAGTTCTTCTTCGTGTGGCCACTAATCGTGATGGTGCCAAAGAAAGATGACACATGGAGAATGTGCGTAGACTACAGGGCGCTAACCAAAATTGCGGTGAAGAATCGATACCCTCTCCCTCACATTGATGAATTATTAGATCAGTTGAAAAATGATGTCTACTTTACAAAACTAGATTTGCGTAGTGGATATCACGAGGTTAGATTTGTGGAAAAAGATGTTTGGAAGATTGCATTCAAAACCAAACAGGGGTTATTCGAATGGATGGTGATGCCATCAGACTATGCAATGCTCCAGCCACGTTCATGAGGGTAATGAATGATCTGTTTAGGCCTTTTCTTGATAATTTTGTGCTTGTATATCTCGAAGATATTCTTATGTACAGTAGGACATGGGATGAACATGTATGTCATGTGAAGAAAATGCTTGATTTTCTGAAAAAGAAAAAAGAAAAACTGTATGTAAAGTTGTCAAAGTGTGAGTTTGGGAAGACCTCTTTGGTTTATTTAGGTCACATAGTCGGTAATGGGAAATTGAATCCCTCTAAAGTAGATGCATTATGAAATGGCCCGAACCCACAAATTTTACAGAGGTCTGAAGCTTTTTGGGTGTAGTACAATATTGGAGAAGGTTCATTGCGAACTTCTCTATTATCGCAACCCCCTTACACGTATTGACGAGTGTGAAGCAGGCCTTTCAGTGGGCAAGAAAGCAGCAGAAATCCTTCGACACGCTGAAAGAGAAGATCAGCACAGCACTAGTGCTAACCTTACCAGACCTTCAACAGCCTTTTGAGATTGAAACAGATTTCAGCGAATATGCCATGGGCGTTGTATTGATGCAGCAAAGGAAGCATGTATATTACCATTCAGAGATTTTCTCCCAGGTTGTTGTGAATTATCCCACGTACGATAGGGAGTTGTACGCCTTGGTCAAGAGTGTAAAGAAGTGGAAACACTACCTGATCGGCAAGGAGACCATCATCTATACAGATCATCATCCCTTGTAATACCTTCAGTCACACATGAAGCTTCAGCAAGCCCGTCATTTTAGATGGATGGGATTCCTCCAGTAGTTTCATCTAGTAATAAAATACAGAAGAGCACCATCAACAAAATAGCATATATGCTTTCTTGCCCTCCTATTTCTGCATCTGTAGTTTTGCAAAATGCTTCTTTATCGTTAGAAGGTTATGTTGAACAATATGCTAACGATAATGATTTTAAAGAGATTTATGCAAAACTGACTTGTGGATCGCAGGTGGACAATTATTATTTGAAGGGAAAACTATTGTACCACCTTGGAAAACTGTGCATACCCATTGATGAAAGGGTACATGTAATTTGAGAGGCTCATACCTCTTTGGTGTCTGGTCATTTTGGGGTTGAAAAAAAATTTATGTCATTTACACAGGTTTTCTTTTTGGCCTCATATGAAAAACACGGTGACTAGCTTTGTAAAGGGTTGTGTGTTGTGTTATGTTTCAAAGCCCTCTAATAGAAAACTTGGGCTCTACACACCACTCCCTATTCTGAGTTGAGCATGGGAAAGTGTGTCCATGGACTTTGTAAGTGGTTTTCCTATGTCTAGGAAAGGTCATGACTATTTGTATGTCGTCATGGATCATTTTAGCAAAATGTGTATTTTAATGCCTTGTAAAAAGCATGTCACTGCTGATCAGAATGCTTATCTTTTCTTTCAGCGTGTTTGGGTCCATTTTGGGTTGCCCATCTCTATTGTGTTAGATCGAGACTCTCTCTTTCTTGGAGAGTTTTGGACCAACTTGTGGAGAATGATGGAAGCTAAGCTGAAAAGAAGTACAACATTTCATCCACAAACCGATGGGAAGACAAAGGTTGTCAACCGCACCGTGGTACACTTGTTATGAGGCTATTGTGGAAAACATCCCAAGTTGTGGGATGAACAACTTCCTTATGTGCAACATGCATACAATCGAGCAACACATTCATCCACACAGATCTCACCATTCCATACATGTTTTGGTTATCTACCAAGGGATCCATTATACATGGTCTTTGGGAAAGATGAGGATGGAAATGGACGAGATGATAGGGAAAAACAACAGAAGTTTATTTAGCGGATACAGGTGATTTATCAGGTAGTACAGGAGCAGTTGGAGAAGAGTCAAGATCGGTATAAAGCTCGACATGATAAGCACCGAGTTGACCATCAATTTCAAGTTGGGGACAAGGTATGGCTCCACATCAGCAAGGATAGAATGAAGAGAGAAGGGAAGAAATTGAGACCCATTCAATATGGTCCCTTCACCATATTGGCAAATATTGAAGACAATGATTTTCGTCTTGACTTGCCCACTTATATGCAAATGTACTCAGTAGTTAATGTTGAAAAACTTAAGCTTTATGAACCTCCTTGATTATGGATATTGAAGAGGTTGAACAGATTCCTACAGTGGATTATTTTGCACCAAAATATCTAGACAAGTTGCTCGAAGATATCATACTCAAGAGAAAAACCAGAACTTCACAACGGGGAGATGTGGAGTACATTCGTGTTGGCTTCAAAGGAATGCATTCGAGTAAAGCTCAATGGATGGAGAAAGATAAAGTGAGGGAGCAATTTCCTCACTTGCCAATTGACTGAAAAGGCTTTTGGCAGTCCAAAAGCTCTTAGTCGGGAGGATTGATCTAGGTAGATCTTTAAAGAAGTACCAATGGCATGGTAAAAGGCGAAAAAATCAAAGTGACATAATTTGGATAAACTTAGCATCAGATCAAAATCCTCGTCATCCTGATTCCAACGGTGTGAACGACACTCAAATCTGAGTTCATACGAAGAAGTTAGAGCAAGTCAAAGTTTATGTTTGAGTTGGACAGGTGGCAGGAGGAGATGACATAGAAAAACTTCAACAAATGGGGAAGTGCCGAGTGGCAGGTCACCATTGGTCCCGTATTTCTATTATCACAGAAGGCAGAGTTCAACGGTTTCAAATCGGCCCTAGGAAAGAAAAGTTGTGATGCGATAATTGCATATCACAATCGCAAAAGGCAAAGTGTTTCTAAAGTAGCCCCCAACAGGATCCTGTTGCGATTGTGATATCGCATATTGTAGATCGGAGGGGATCAAGTGTTTACAAATTTTCCCTCGACAGAGTCTAGTTATGATGTGATATATCGCAATCGCAGTTCGCAAAAGGGGAGTAGTAGTATGGAGTGCCAACCCCAGTTCTATGCCAATTGCGATTTGCGATGAGGCCCGATATATTATGAACTATGTTTAATAAGTTGTTAGGTCCATTGTTATAGCAAGGCATATGTTGTAAAGGTTGGGGTTTGTACGCCGGTGGAAAACACCGATTGCGATTTGTGATCTCTGCATCAATAAAACCACCAGGAATACGTCGATTCATGTGGAAACAGTGTTAAAGAGGTTTTCCTATGTTTAAACAGGTTTTGTCACCTGTGCATTATTTGCGGCCCTAGGAATCTCTGTTTGAAATTCCCATTTGCTAAATTTTGTCATCTGTTCAGAACTACCCAGGAGTTGAGGGGTTTACCACCAACATATATATAGGACTATCCGCGTCGGAGAAAGGGGAGAGGAGATTGGCTGAAAGTTCAAAACATTGTATGCAGCAGTAACTCGACCTAGTAACAAGGGCCAAAACCTTGCCTTGAGTAGCAAGGAGGTTCTGAGATGGAGTAGAAAGCCCGATTATCCGAATTAGGTGTTCGGATAGGCATTTTTGCATAATTTTTCGCTAGGATTTCAGTGGTACTGTCTATTTCTGAAGATGGGCTCTCCAATCTTCATTCATATTCCAACTTGGAGGTATAAGGATTGTAAATGAATGTTTCTTGTAATTTATCTCTTTTTATGCCACTTAATGAAAGAAGGCCTTCCCACTATTGAGTAGGGCCCAGAGACATAGTCCAAATTGGATGAACTCCGTAATCAAATAATAGTGTCATGGTTTCATGTTTATCTTGTTATTTCCACATCATTTTGTGTGCTTTTAAGTTCCCTGGTTAATAAGCTCTATTTCATGTAATTCTGATGCATCTATAAGTAAAAGATCTTGGATCATATATATATGATCCATAAGATCCTCTGATGGGGTGGAGGGCCACATCAAACAGGTGCTATGTGTAGTCATGTGTGGCATGGATAGATTCACATGAGGAATTTGAGGGTGCATGGGCACCAAATTCCAAAATGAAATAGGGCTCAAAATAGTTGAGAGCTAGGAGGAAGAGAAGGAAAACTTTGTAGGGGCATATATTTGCACCCAAAAGTCAGAATTTTACCCATAACCAATCAAAAGAAAGATAATTCTAAGAAGAACAAAATGATAAACCCATAAATTTGGGTCGAAGTCCAAAATTCCATAGAAATCGTAGAGAAATCTACAGGCCTTTTCAAGAGGCAAAAATGGCCTAACAACGTTTAGGATTCCTAAGGGCATAACTTTTAGCCCAAGCATCATAATCGTGAAAACGAATACTCAATAGAAAGATATTGACAAAAGAAACTTTTGACTAATGTATAATTTGGAATTTAGTAAGAATTTCGGGAGAAAGATTTCATAGGAAATTGCAAATGATGAAAAGGGTAAAATGGACATTTAACACGCTCAGCTTATCAAGGGCATAAATTTTAGCCCTAGTATCAAACTTGTACAAGTAAATATTCAATAGAAAGCTATTGACCAAGAATACACATTAATAAACCTAGAATTTGAATCTAGGAAATCCCTTTGAAGAAAATTTCCCCTGGGAAGTTACAAGAGTACAACAGAGACACGACGAATTTTAACACCATTGTAATCATTCAAGCATGGGCTTGAGTAGAATACAATAAATAATGGTGAAGTGATGGTAATGAATGAAAATTTCCTTAATTGTGGTTGTAATAAGTAACTAGAGAGTTTTAGTTTCTTGCACTGCCATGGTGGACATTTATGTTTAGGAAACAATGACAAGGATTCATATAGGTAAGGGATTGGATTAAATGACAACTATTATAACATACCAATAGATGCAGGCACTGGTGTAATGGAAACAACAACATAAGGTACAAGTGGATGATAAGGTAGACATGGATAAGGAGAAATTTCATAGAGAAAATTAGTTATGCTAATTGAATTTTATGATATGAAAGAAAACAAGGAGGAAACTTTTCTAAACCCTCTCTCACTCATGAATTATAAAATATTATATGTGATGTATATACATGTGCAAACATAATGTATGAAGATGTGGTTGGTGATTGTATGTTGATAGATAATGTTATGTTGTAGTATTTATATTGTAGTTAGTATGAGAAGCGACCATGGTTGTGATGCAACTACTCAGGACGACAATTTTGTATCTTATTTTATACAGTTTGCAAGCATTAATATTTTGCGTTACAAATATCTAAGTATGAATTGAAATTCTTAGGCATAGGACACTATGGATAGACAATTGATTTCATCGATATGATTAGAGAGTTTATAACCAGTTTTCATAAAATTTAGGATCAAATTTTGGTAAAAATAACATTGAAAATGTGGTTTGGTGCTCCAATGTGGAAAGTCAGGACTACAAAAATTTACATAATTGTGTGGTAACACAAGACAAACACTGGAAAAGCAACATATTTAGTTTTAAAATAGGTTTATGCATACGATTGTGACAAGATACACCAATTGTGTAACAAGGATTGTATACAAGAATAACAACGAGTAAGACTGCAATGGATTGAATGTAGGAACTTGTTGTCGCTGCTACAACGCCCTCCAAAATTTCACTACATCTGAATTTTTGAGCCTACTTCATTGCCATATCAAGTGTCGCCTTGGTCGTCAAGTGTCGTTTTGTGTTGTTTCATATGTCTTAAGTGTTCTTGAATTTTCTCAAGTGTCGTCGTATTAAATAGAACATATGTATATGCATTTCATGGTCATAACACTTTTTTTGTTGTAAAATGACACTTTTGGGTTGTAGTCGCACACACTTCACTAGTTAGTCTTGGGGAATGTGCATAAAGTGGAATTTTGATGTATATTCATTGTTGATCATGATTGTATAAGTTTTATTTATGAGTTAGTATGTTTTGCACATGGTTTTATGTTTAGAACTCATCTTGCTCATCCCTTGACCAATCATCCAGACTTAGGTAAATTTCAGTTGTAAAACTAGCTCATTAAGGCTAAGAATGCATGAGCACACTCTAAAGAATTGATGGGATATTGTTCATTGTTTGGAAGTGTGCCTTATGCCCTCTTTTAAATCTAGGTGCACTCCCAAAGCAAAAATCCCCTTGTTCTGAATTGTGACCTTCAAAAAACCAAGCCTTCCTTTGAGTACACTCCTTTGACCTTAAGTAACGCGGCTTCGTTGGGAGCACTCCTTTGACCCAAAGGAATGTTCCTTCCTTGAGCACATGAGCGCACCTTGAAGGCCTTAATCTCCGCCCTTGAGCCTTCCACAATGCACCATGTGCCCTCCTTCAGCACATGAGTGCACCCCGAAGGCCTTAAGCTCCACCCTTTAGCCTTCCACAATGCACCATGTGCCCTCTTAACCCTTTAAGTGCATGAGTGCACTTTGAAGGCACAAAGCATCATCCTTCAGCCTTTGGACTTGCACAATGTGCCCTATTTTGTCTCTCGAGCACATGAATTCACTTCAAAGGCATGAAGCATCATCCTTCAGCCTTCAAACTTGCACCATGCACCCTCATTGGCTTTCTTTGCGTGAACTCCTTCGACTCGAAGAGATGTGCCTTCTTTGAGAGTACTCCTTTGAATCAAAGAGATGCACCCTCCTTGAGAGCACTCCTTGAACCCGAAGAGATGAGTCATCTTTGAGAGCACTCCTTTGACCCGAAGAGATGCACCCTCCTTGATAGCACTCCTTTGACCCGAAGAGATGTACCCTCCTTGAGAGCACTTCTTTGACCCGAAGGAATGCACCTTCTTTCTCTCCCTTGAGAAGCTCAAAACCTTCCCCTTCGTCCTTCGGAATTGCACAATTCACCCTGCCTTGACTGTCTCCCTCTCTTAAGCACATGTCGAAGCCACGAAGCCTTGCCCCTTCAGACCTTCAGCCTTTCAAAGTGCGCCCAAAAGCCCCTTTGACCCTTTTGAGCACACTGAAAAGGCATAAATAGAAATTATGCATAAAACATGGTAGATTAGGATATTTACAAGTTGATAGTTTTGTTGAGCCCTGAACTTGCATCTATCCTACACATTTTCTTAGAATTTTTCCACTCACCTGAACCTCCTAAGCTATCAAAATCATTGCATACTGATTCCAAAAGAGCATTAAAATGGTTTTCTAGTTATGTTTTGTGTTTGATGTTTGAACTAGTTTTTTGCTCATGAGCTGCGGAATCTTGTCACTTTCCGCAACTGATTCAACTTTTCGCAGTTGTTTTTGTTAAACTCTAGGTTGTAGGTGTCACCAGGAAAAGCAAGCCACATGGGCAAGTTGGAAATGACATGGACATGGATCAGGTCCTATTGGTCCAGCTGGATTCGTCAAAGAAGGCCGCGGTCAAAGGTGGTCAAGCGGTGGTCAAACATATGAGTCCTACGGCAACAGGACTTCGTTTTCAAACACGTGAAGACTTTCGTGGCCGTTCCTAGATCCCTGGGGACATATCGACACCTGTGGACTGCTCCACAAGGCGAATCCAACAGCCACCCTTAATAGATTTAATCATCACGGCAACCATTATGCAAAATCCATGGACGTTGTCTTTTACGTGTCTCTGTTCATGTAGTTTTATAAGGAAAACAGTTATGTAACCTTTGTTATAAATAACGCGTTTCTATACGCATAGTAGTTAGTCTTTGGAATGAATTTTTGCTGTTAAGAATTCACTGTGTCGTGACACTAGTTTTATTGTTGTAACTGTGTTTTGAGATATACAAGAAGACTCTGTTCTACATGCTTGCGTGAACGTAATTTTGGATTGATAGCCTGTTGGCCGAGGTTTTGCAGAGGGCCCCTGCACACTGAGGTTTCGTTTCCATTGTTGTTGCATAGTATTTATGTATCATTTCCTTATTTTCATTGCACATGTTTTATAGTTATTCACTTGTGTATATATTTCTAACATTTCACTTTTGTCCATGACTTTACAAGATTTGTATAACGTTGATCAGTGTGTGCATGTTTTAGGATAGAGTAGGCAGCCCAAGCATCTGTATATAATTTTCACAATAACTAGTGATATGGAATTGATCCTCTGCTGACTTTGCTTTTCTTAGTTTCTTTTAATTCCAGTTCTGTTTTTTTTATTTCAGTCTTGCTGATTTTCTTTGTTAAGTTAGTTTAAGAATCAACTCACTCATGTCATTGACGGTTACCTCTAAAAGCCATAGCTATACTAACTGGCGAGGGATCAAAATATGAATGTTGTGATTTGATTTTAGTTTACTTTTCTGCAATTAGATATTGGATTGCTCATTTCATTGACGGTTACCTCCGAAAGCCATAGCTAGACTAACTGGCGAGGGATCGAACTATGAGTGTTGTGATTTGATTTTAGTTTACTTTTATGCAATTAGATATTGGATTGCTCATTTCATTGACGGTTACCTACGAAAGCCATAGCTAGATTAACTGGCGAGGGATCGAATTATGAGTGTTGTGATTTGATTTTAGTTTACTTTTCTGCAATTAGATATCGGATTGCTCATTTCATTCACGGTTATCTTCGAAAGCCATAGCTAGACTAACTGGCGAGGGATCGAAATATGAATGTTGTGATTTGAGTTTAGTTTACTTTTCTGCAATTAGATATTGGATTGCTCATGTCATTGACGATTATCTCCGAAAGCCATAGCTAGACTAACTGGTGAGAAATCAGACTATGAATGATGTAATTTGATTTTAGTTTTACGTTCTTTGCAATCTTTGATTTCCTTGAGTGTAGTAGCTTAAATCATTTTTCTGTATTTAGACAGCAACAGAGATGATAGTTTCATAATCAGTAGTTCATTAATAACTTGTTTTAAATAGCAGCATATTTTCATTCTTGATTCAAGATTTATTTTCATCACTAGTATGTTCTAAGACCTTTTGAAAGTGTTGAGTTTTGGGAACCCTTATAGAGGACATAATTGCCTTAAAACCTATAACCCTACTTGCCTTCTAGAAACTTAGGAATAGGAATTCCATTCACATTATGAGATAAACGAAGATAAAAACCCCCAAAAACAACATAAAAATAAAAAACGACAAAAAGTAAGAAAGAGGTTATCTTGCACATATAGTGCGCCACACTTCATCAATTTATGACTCCCGAATTGATAATTAATGTAGCAATTTAGGACACACTAAATTGACCAAACAAGTTTCTCGTCATGGGTGATTGCAGAAACAGGTATCTCAGGGACCTCGTGGAAAGCACATACGAGGAAGATAAGACAAAGAGGATACACAAAGGAAGCATTAAAAGAACCAAGAACGCACTTGAAACTTGATGATCAAAGCACCAGAAAGACTCCAAGATTGAAGGCACTTTTGAGGGTGAAAGTGCCATGATCTGGAGATAAACAAAGAGCAAACACAGAGTGGCAGTTGTGTCACCACTGGAGAAAGTCCATGTCATCAGTCACTATCAGTCCTAGTCATCAAAGTTAGTGACACGTCAAGTCTCATCATATGATGATGTGGAGGTTATGATGTAGTATTGTAATCATGTAAAAGACAAATAAGTGGAATTCCAAGAGTCATATGTCGAACATGAAGAGTCACATAGTCATATATGGACAAAGATTGTATAGAAGTCCAAAAGTCATTTAGAAGTTCAAGAATTGTTTAGAAATCCAAGATTCATGGGGGTAATCCAATATTCGTGACGATATGAAAGGGAATTCCTCTTGTTATAAAAGAAACCTCATAACTCAAGAAAAAGGTTTTTGAAGGCTTAAGATTTAGAGAGCTATTCATGGCTTCCCTACTTGGCATAGGAGAGAAAATTATTCTTTGGAGAAGTGAGAAGTGACTTAATGTTCCACTATTGGAACTAGTGTTCACCATTGTAATTGATGTACTTGGATATTTCACCTTATAACTAAAGCTCTATGAGCCAGCACATTTTCATGCATGCATCAAAAATGTTTTAGGACTAATATTGGGATGTATATGGTATATGTTGTGTTCATATGTACTGGGGAAATTGAACTATTTCGATGGTTTCAATACTTATCTTGTTGAATGTGTGTTGTATTTGCTTAATATTGTCGTGTGAACTATTTTCTAACAAATATTTTCATGCTCTCATGCACCTCTTCTAGGATAGTACTATTACTTTCCTCTTAGAGACTCACTTTTTGTCTCCCCTCGTGAAGGTTTCCTTTTACAGCCTGCAATTGGTGCTTCATAATGTCATCTTATTTGCTTATTCAAAGTTTATGTATATAATCTCTTATGTCATATGTTGAAACCAAGACGAACCTTTGGGTTATGGTGGTTGGGCCAATACTCTGTATGGGGCTCCTACTCCAAACGGTGTGAGGTCTAATTGGGGCTTCACATCGGGGAGATCCCATGTATGTTGGCAGTATCCAACACCGTCAACAAAACTTTATGCAAGTTTATTTACAAAAGAAGAAGGCAATATCATATATGTTTCTATATTTTGTAGAATTCACACCTACCCTTATCATATATCCAGTAAGCTTGTAATATTGTTATGTCAATCCCTTCATGTATAATGGTATTTGAATGGGATGCAAATCTTAATTAGAGTAATGTTGTATCAAGTTTCAATCCATAATTAGAATACAAGGATTTCATATTATTTTCTTGCAAATGGCAGTAATAGACATTATAACAGAATGACAAAAGGAACCTAAAAAAGTAGCACACCTATACAAAATAAATCTAATGACAAGATGCAATATTTTTATACCAAGTATCAATAATTTATCATCGACTTGATACAGATAGGAAACAAGTTAATGACAGGTTGTACCTGATTGGTCATAGGTAAATGACAGGTATATTACTGGATACTACAAGTAAATTGGTCGCAGGTAGGTGACAAGTTCTTTACCAATTGTAACAGACTTGTCACAAGTAAATGACAACATCATTACAAGTTACAATAGGAGGATTAGTGACAGGTGGTAACAAGTTATATAACAGGTTTTGTGATCGTTTTTTTCATAGAGATAACATGTTGTAGCAGGTCTACAACAAGCTTATGAAAGGCTTATGACAAATTTTCTAATATGTTTTATAATAGGTTGGGTCTATAGGTTGTGACAGGTCTTCTGATAAGTCTTTTCAAGTATACAACCCGGATGTTACAGGGCCATACTAAGTATTATGCCAAGGCTAATGATAGGTTATGATAAGTCATAATAGGTGTGAATAATGGGAATAACGGGTGAAATTACAGGATATAAAAACTGGTAACATATTTGGTGCAACTTTGACAAGGTTGACAATTATATCAATCTAAATAGAGCAGCAAGAAGGAATAATAACATCTTAAGATATATGTTTGTCTGCAAGAATTATATGCAAGGCTAGTATTAGTGATTGAGGCATTTGAAGCCAACTTTGACTTTGGATTTTTTCATTATATGAAATTTCATTCTTTATAAGTTGTTTTCATTTATGATTGTATACACTTGATTTCTATTTCCCTTGTTGGGAATATATAGCAAGGGCAATAACAATCAAGTGTATACAATCATAAATGAAAACAATTTATAAAGAATGAAATTTCATATAATAAAAAAATCCAAAGTTCATATATATATATATATATATATATATATTATATATAGATGTGAATGAACTGTTGTGGATATTAATGTTATTTTTTTATGTCCTCTAAATGTGAAGGTGATGATGTTGAGATGACACACTTGTTGGTGTGGGGCAGGAACCTCCAGATCATATTGATGTGTAAATGGCACCAGAAGCACGGAGGATACTCTAGGATGAATCCATTGTGAAATCAAGTCGCCTTGCAGCAACAAATTTAGATTATGAGTGTAAGATGCACTGAGGACAATGCATAAAATAAGGGAGGAGGAATTTAATACACCTACTTGCTTATGATGTAATTATATGTCTACTTATGATGTTGTAATTGTATGTACAATGATATACGTTGGTGAGCCAAGTCATATTATTTGGCCTATGTGCCATATAGTTATATTATGTATTTTGGGGCCAGCGTGCCCAGGCATATGTGCCAGTTTTGGTTAAGTGGTCAAAGGACCAAAATAGTAAATACAATGTAATTTGTAATTTGTAAAATTGGTTGTGAAACCCACTCCACAGTAAGAGGATGGGGAATATGCAACTCCATGGTGAAAAGGGGCAACGTTGTGGGATGACAGTGTCGATGATGAAGACACCTAGGGCCCATCTAGCTTTAGGGTTTGCCACTTGGCTAAGAAATTTCATGCAACTATGGGCTATATATGTTTTACTAAGGCATCATTATGATTATTCATTTGTTGATGGTCACTATGGTGATTGTCGTTCTAAGGATCTCACTTTGAGGAGGATGATGGTTTTGGACTTCAGTCCTAAGCAACCAACTGGTGAACCCCGATCTTGGGTTCTGGACTAGCTAGGAGCTATACCGATCTATGTCCTGAAGGGTGCTTGGAGCCCTAGAGTAGCATGATTGTTGGGTAGGCACCTTGGCAGTTGGCCTAGAGGGTGTTTGGAGCCCTAGAGTAGCATGACTATTGGGTTGGAACCTTGGTTGGAGATGTATCAGTTTATGGCCGGAAGGGTGCATGGGGCATGGTTGTTGGGTTGGAACTTTGGCAGTTAGCATGGAGGGTGCTTGGATCCCTAGAGCAACATGACTGTTGGATTAGCACCTTGGTCATGGAAGCACAATTATTATTCGTTTACCGTTGCCTGTGGAGTTATAGCTCTGGCTCGGGGGTGACTTGTGGTTGAAATCCATGAACCACGTGGTCTATGGCAAAGTGGAATGTGGAGATCTCATAACCAATCAATATCTATATTCATATAATTATTCTATTCAATGTTGTGTTTATTTATGTCATTGTATTTAAAAGCCTAGATTTAAGGGTTTTGTGCTTAAGTGTTTGCACTTATTATGCATTTTGTTGAGCCACGTATTTATGTGTTGTATTTAACATAAAAATGGGCAGTTTAATATAAACCCTAGTTATGGGGGTTATGAGCATTCATATGTGTATGTGTTTTGTGTATACTTTCATGTATTTTACGAGTTTCATTGATAATCTCTTAAATCGGGTACATGTTGTATTTATTGAATATAATGTTGAGTTAACCATTAATTTCATTATATACTTTGTTAATGTGTCATTACATGATATTATGCATAGTTATGTGGATGTATTACTCCATGGTACTTATGTTTAATGTATGGAAATCCTAATGGTTGTAAACATATTAATGGCCAAAGAACGACACTAGTTATTAGTTAATTATGCACAATTTTAATGTTTAGTACCTAGGTTACATAATGACAGGGTACTGATTAAATTTAATTGAGCAAATTCAGGTACTGTGTATGTAGAGTCGCCAAGTAGGTGGCTGAGAATGTTACATCTAATCCACTAGACAAATCAGATCAAACTTAATGACATACCAATAAGCCTGATAAAACCAGGCTTGAAACCCATTTGGACCAAGAGCTTTGTGTGGGCTCAAAGAAAAAAACATTTTTTCGGAACTCCTATTATGTAATGCTTCGCATTTGGTCCAAATTGTCATCTTTAGACACAGATTTTGGTATTTTATCTAACATATATTGGACAATGTCCAAATAGGGCATATGTTAGGAAAAGTATATCGAATTGAAGTAATAATTAGCCACCCATTCGATCCCCTTGAAGTCATATATCTACACTCCATCCATGCTAATAGATTTAATATTATTCCTCCAAACTCATGCCTTAGCATGGTTATGGAAGAACTTGGTGTTGTGATCTCTAGCTAGCATCCATAGGCTGCAAAACTCTAGGCACTAATCTTCCTCTTCTAATCTGAGTGCATGATGGAAGGCCTCAAATTCTACTTGTAGAAGCTCCTTTGTAATGACTCCCTACTTTATTTTCATTTCGACTTTTTCTAGATTTGATTTATACGTGTTTATTTTGGCCCCTTGTCTTTATTATTTGTTTTTATCCACTTCTTAATTGCTAATTTACAGGTTTTTCACATTTTTCCCAAGTGGTAATTGGAGAGGTAGTTTCCCACCTGCTCCATGCTCCTTTACCAAATACGAGAAGCCTTCCCTTTGGATCGAAAGAGGAGAGAAGCAGAAGGGAAATGGTCCATAATCTATTATCTGTGATACTTCAAGAACAATTGGTAGATGATATGAAATCACCAAAGGAAGAATCTGAGAGGAGACCTAAAAGACTTGAGATAAAAAGGAACATGAAACTAAAAATCTATATAGTCAGGTTGTGATATGCCCCAAGCTATATCTGTGATTATTCCATGTAAATTTGTTGGTGGCCATCTTGATATCCATGAGATCCAACAAAGTAATCAGATCCTCTAAACTTTATTGAAATTGATCTTGAATGGGGGAGCATCCATTTCTTCCCAAGGATGAAGGATTGTATTAAAATCCCTTTCCATAAGACAACCTTGACCCTAAGGAGAGTCTTTGAGGTTCAGGAGAGATGCCCAACAATTGATATTTTTTGTATATTGAACATAATCATATACATTAACAATGTTACACACCTTGTTTGATAGGAGATGAAGGAAGTGAACCACAAATCAACAAGGCACCAAATGCAACTCAATCAACTCGAAAACTAAGGTATACCAAATCGAACAGATCCCACCAGAGGCCCCGCACGATCCAATCATTCTAAGCTCATAATTATTCCATAATTTTGACAACTTTTGGAGGAACTCTCATTCCCTCAACTTTGTCTCCTAGAGGAGTAGGATGGTTGACATTTCCCTTTTATTAGAGATTTAACTTTGGACACGTTAGATTTTTGGGGTAGCTTAGGCAGGTACTTCCATGCTGGTAGTGCCTAGCATGTGGAAGTGTTTGAGTAACAAGCTTTAGATAGTGACTTTATAAAGTGTTTTTTAAATTAATTATTTTATAAAGTGATATTAAACGTGATTTTTATATTAATAGCTTTATAAAGTGATTTTATAAATTTGAGTGACTTAAGTGATTAAGTCATCTCAACAACCGATTAAATCACAATAGTTGATATTGGGAGGCTAAATCTAATCTTGACCATTAAATATATTATGGTAAGTTACAATTGTTTCAATGAGACATAAAAAGAGATTTTGGAGAGTGAACAAGCACATTTTGAGAGAAAAAATTATTGGAGAGTTTAAGGAGAAGAGGGGCAACAAGAGGGAGGACACATTTCCTAAGGCAAGAAAGGGCATGCATTCCAATGAGAAGATAACATTAATGGCACATCGTAATACAAGTTGTTCATACATTGTGCAACAATTTTGAAGGACATAAAGTATTGTACAACAATTCTAGGTACATTTTTCAAGGTGTTGGAATAGTAAGGTACAAAGTTGTACAAGCCATACACAAAAAAATGAGGAAAGTACAATACATTTATTGCTGGTTTTTATTGTTGATGTCGACTCATAATTTTCCCTGTGAACTTATTAATAAAATTTCTCCCTCTTGATTGGTTTTCCCTTTGGCATTTTTTCCAAGGGTTTTGCCCAAAAATATGATGTGTCAAATTTGTATGATAAAGGTGTGTCTACTATTCATTTCCGCTATTCATTTTCAGATTTGTATTTTTGCTCATAAATATAAAATTTGAATGCTAGCTAGTTTAGTTTCATTGATGTGTTAAGTAATTAATTAAGGGTTGAAATCAAGATTTGGGTTAAGTAGAAATTTCAATAGGACATCCATTTATGGAAGCTTGATCCCCTCCAATTCTACGAGCAGAATTGCATTATTTACTATGTGATTTTTTGCCTCTAAAAAGAAGTCCATGGCTAGTTTTCTTGACATTTCTAGTGACTTTTTTGGATTGTTCGATTATCATCTAGGTCTCCATTTCCTTATCTTTTTCCATTTTTTCATTCAGGAGTTGTCAATTTGTCTTCCTCCATATTTTTCTTTGCAAACAATATATTTCCTTTTCCTTGTCCGCATTTGAATTTTCATCTACAGAGCTTGCTAGTAACCCTCCAACATGGTATTTAAGGGCCCTGGGAGAGTGGAATGATTCTTCTTTTAAATCTAAACCTTCCCCTTGAGTCCCCACAAGGGCCTCCTCTAGGGAGACATCCCTTCCAGTGCTACAGGACAAGAGGGATTAGTGGGATTCAGGGCCTTGTACGTTATCGCTACGGTAGTTGGAATTTCCCCTTCTTCTGGCAACTAATTCAAGATATTGAAGTTATTCTTTGGATACATGGATCTCTTTTTATTACTAACAAAGATTCCCTCTCTAGGCATTGGCCATGCCCTTTTCCTTTCTATCATGTGGTTGCTTGAGGAGGAGCTTGGTTGGTCATCCTTGCAGGGCTTCCTCTTCTTTTTTGTTGTTGCCATTATTCTCAATCATCAAGTTGCTTTAGCTGCTCTTCTACCTTCTTGCAATTGTTTGCATAATGGCCATATTCATGGAAAAGCTTGCATTTAAATGGAAGTTGATCGGAATCAAATTTCTGTATATGAGACCAATTGTCTAGGTTTATATTTGTTGGTCCTGCTACCCTTGTTTAGGTACACCTCCACAAATACCGGTGAAAGCTTGCAATCCTTCCTATGGCTCAGCTCAGTCGATGTATTTACCAAGGGCATTTCCTATACTATTGAAAGCTCCCTCATCACAACAAGATAGTGGGAAGAAGAGAAGATATACCCATATCGAGACTATAGTCGAAACATCACATTCAGGATTAAAAACATGGACTCCAATAGTCTAGATATAACCCTTGGACCCCCATGAAGTAGGGTTTATTCCTAAATATGAGATCTCAATCTGTTTTGTCTTTGAACGGGAAGGTGTAAAACACTCATCCACAAAATGACACTAAAACCTTATTTTTAATCTTGGGTATTCAATTCTTATCAATCCATGGCCTTGGGGATCTCAGGGAGGGCCATAATCCCACAAACTAACCAATAAGCCCCTAATTTGCAAGCTTCAAGGCCATAAATATGGATTCAAAGGCATGAACCTCAACCTTTGGAATGTCGTCGATCTTCTTCACAAATTTGGAGGATTTGGCCTTCTGAAAACGCGACCCTCCAACAAGGGAATTGAATGTTGTTATGTCTAGAAGGGATTGGCAGTGGGGGAGACAAGGGCCCTCTTGAACCCTACTCCATCTCGTTGAAGAGAGGAACACAACACAGGGCACTAAATTGAGCAATCCTCACCAAGACTTTAATTAAATTTTGAATTCACAATTGTGTGCCTATGTAAACACATCATTGTGATTGATCTATTTGTTGCAACAAATTCCTATGTTGGATGTTGCCAAAAAAACATAGAGTAGTGAATATTGAATAAGAGGTGGTCTTAGTTGGATGTGTTATATTCTCTACATGGCTTATATGCACCATGAACAAAGAGGGGTCCTAGGTGTTGGAAAAGTAACTAGGTTCGGTCTTCATAAATGTCTTGTATTCATTATGGTGTAAAGAAGAAATAAAAGTATTTATTTGTTTATGAATCATGGGTTTCATGCTTGGGTCATTGGTCAAATAGGTTAAGGCATCCATTGCATGCCTCTAGGACTTTTTTATGAGTCAAAATAAACCATATTCAACCTTTAGCTACAAGTCAATCAAAGGAATACCTATGTATGCACAACAAATCGATCTATGAAAGCACAACATGCCAGCCTATGATCTTGTTCAATTTGGCCTCTTAAAGTAGCTGGAAAAGGAATATATATATAAGAACGCATCAATTCTAAGCAATCTTAAGCTCAAAGAAAAAGATAACAAGAAGACAAAACAAAATGGAAGATGAGGATGAATATACAACGTTTAATCCTAACAGAATCATAAATAAGTATGACCAAATGAAAAGGAATAGGAGTATTACAGATGTCTGAAAAACAGTAGTTGAAAAGGTCTAAGAGCTAGTCATCACATTGATCCAAAGTTGCATAAGTGTCTCAGAAACCCGAAAAATTAAAGTGAAACAGAGGTCTGAAAAAGTTGCAGGTACAATGGCATTGATATTGTAGAAGGTCCAAAATTTGTAGAGGTATAATAATAATCACAATATAGTTGTAGTGATCCAGAACTCTAGTGGTATTTCAAGAGCTTTGATCTATACAGTAAGGAGGTAGCATCCCTTTGTTGACTTAAGAGGACATCCTTTGGAGAGTTTACTTTTAGCTAGCAGGTTTGGTCATTGGATCTTGAAGTTGTCTCATTTTTTATCTAAACTCTATAAGGAGATTATTTGGGCTTAGCCCCAAGAAGTGGGATTTTTCCCTAGCGTGGAGCCTACATTTGGTGTCTTTGTCTCTTGTATTTACTTTGTTGGTAATTTTTTGATGAAAGAGAACTAAAATAATAAATAAGAAGACAACTAAATTCACAAGTAATTATCAAATAAGGAGAACCTATATTTGCCCAGATTTTCTAACTTGGTATCAGAGCTAAGGTGAAGATGGGACTCCTCATCTAGAGAGTAGAAAGAAGATTATCAGTGTAGCAATGACTTTTGAAGGCTTATTTGAAGACGAGTTTTAATAAAAAATTCACCTCCAAGACTTTTTATCCAAACCAATGGCTTATACGTGCAAGGAAAGAAATAAGTTAGAAGGAGCATCCAACTACAAGGCATGGAAAAAAAGAATTCACTTAGCCCTTAGAGAGAATGATGTCATGAAGTATGTTCTTGGAAATGCCCCTATTCTAGATTCAGAGGATGAAGAAGAAGTTGAAATATATGAACAAGGGGATGTTGAAGCTCAAAAAATTCTCTGAGTCTATCAAAGACCCCCTCATTACTTGTGTACTAGAACTCTGTACATCCAAAGAATTCTATGATACCTTGGTGAAATTACATTCTGTCAACACAACATGTCACATGATAGTCTTAAGGACTCAACTATATCAAAAAATGACAAATGAAGACACTAAAGCTTCCTTTTTCATGAAGCTAACAAAAATCAAAGATCAACTCCTTGAAACTAGTGAGAAAATATCTAATTTAGAATTAATCATAATAGTAATCAATGCTTTACCTAAAAAGTGGGACGGTTTTCCAAGTAGCATCTATGCAAGGAAATATCCTCCATCATTTGAAGAACTATGGTCTCAATGCTCAACAAAAGAATCCATAATAAAGGCTAGAAGTAATGCTCATCTTGACAATGAAACTTCTCAAGTCTTTGTGACTAAGTCAAGGAAGAATTTTGATAAGAAAAAGAAGAAGAAAAATAGAGATGTCCAAAGTCCAGTGCTTTGGCTTTCATGAATATGGACATTACAAATCATATTGTCATGAGAACCCAAAGAACAATAAAAGGAAAGAAACGTATGAATCTTTAACAACTAAAGTTGTAGAACCCTCAAAGAAGCAAAAGGAAGATGTCAAGGACCTCTTCTATTAAGAGTAATGACTAGTGTATCATACACCAAGTTTGCAACATAAAAGTTTAGAAAATGGTTTAGCGTGATCACATGCATAGAAAAATTGTTTTCTCTCTCATCATAACTAGTAAAAAGAGGAAGAAGCAAAACATCTTGATTTGACATTGCTCTTAGAAGAATCATGGAAGTAACACTATCTTAGATTGAGATGAAGACTTTGCAACAACTTCCAATGATCATGAAGAACATGATGAATGGTGGGAATGGTAACCTAGTAATCAAGTTGGATCCTTGGGCACTCTAAGAAAGATAGACTCATATGAAGATGAACCATGAGGATTATTTAGACTGTCATGGTGAGGTAATTCTAATGTTAATATTTTTTGTAGGTTATCTTGTTAATATATTGTTTTTGTTACCTGGAAAAATGTTATAGGGTACAAGATGACAGATTAGACAAGTTCAATTATATGGATGTTGAGGGAAAGCTCAACATATGGTAACTAACATCTATAAAGAACAAGATGTGCTCATCTTCATTGGAAGGTAGCAGTGTAAGAAGATAACATGAAGGTCTATAAGGGAGATCACTTCCATGAAGCTATGATCAACATGAAGTTTGGGAAGGTTCAATAGAAACTATTCATTAATAAAGTCAAAATGAAAGTGATATGGAAGATGGATGACCTAGAATTTGTCGTGTAAAGATGGTGAAACCGTGAAAAGAAGCATGCTTTGTATAATGAGATATGGAGGAAAGTGGGAGCCATGAAAGCTATAAAAGGACTTGTGGCAAAAAAATCGAAGTTGGAAATATCCTCTAGGTTTGAGTGGGAGTAAAAGGAGTTTGCTTGAATAGGAGAAGGATATATTCTCTGGTTACAAAGAGAATAGGGATATCATCCCTGATTGAGAGGGAGTATGGTTGGACATTGGTTCTCCCTGTGTCATGTACTAGACTAGGACTAACAATCGTAAGTCTAGTGCATGCATCATGGATAGGGAGAATGATAACTTGTTCTGTTCTCCTTGTGTCAGGTACTTTGATGGATTAGGATTGATGTCCTAAGTCAAGTACATAGACATGGATAAGGAGAATGTTGGATTGGATAAGCATCTTGGACAGACATTCTTAGAGTGATGTAATGTGATGGATTAGGATGGAGATCCTAACTCACGTGGAATTCGATAAGAATCGTCCCACGATAAGATTACTCTAGGCATCCTAGGTGGAGTATGTACCATGATGAGGCAATATGGTGTCCTATGGAATGCCTCCCAACGTTGAGCTCTAATATTGTGAGAGATAGAGTGTACCTATCAAGGCCCTGGGTAATCTGACAATGTTGGTTATGATGATTGATGTTTATCAATCTGGATCCCTTCTTATGATAATATTCAATTTGAGATGGACTTGTTGAGTCATTATGAATACCTCCCTAGTTAAGAGGGAGTGTTGGAAAAGTAACTAGGTTTGGTCTTCATAAATGTCTTCCTATTCATTATGATGTAAAGAAGAAATAAATTATTTATTTGTTTATGAAGCATGGGTTTCGTGCTTGGGTCATTGGTCAACTAGGTCAAGGCATCCATTGCATGCCTCTAGGATTTTGTTGAGTCAAAATAAATCATAGTCAACTTCTAGCTCAAAGTCAATCAAAGGAAGACCTATAGATGCACAACAAAACGGCCTTTGAAAGCACAACATGTTGGCCTATGATCATGTTCAAGTCGGCCTCTTAAACTAACTAGAAAAAGAATATATATAAGAAGGAACTCAGATCAATTCTAAGAAATCTTAAGCTCAAAGAAAAAGATAACAAGAAGACAAAACAAAATGGAAGATAAGGACAAATATACAAAGTTTGCTCCTAATTGAATCATAAATAAGTTTGCCCATATCAAAAGGAATAGGAGTATTACAGAGGTCTGGAAACAGTGGTTGTAGAGGTTCGAGAGTTAGTCATCAGAGTGATCTGAAGTTGCAAAAGTGTCTCAAGAACCCGAAAATTATAATGAAACAAAGATCCAAAAAAGTTTCAAGTACAGCGGCATTGATATTGCAAAAGGTATGAAAGTCGTTGAGGTATAATCATAATCACAGTATAGTTGCAGTGATCGAGATTTACAGTGATATTTCAAGAGGTTTGATCTATACAGTAAGGAGGTATCATCCCTTTGTTGACTTAAGAGGACTTCATTTGGAGAGTTGACTTTTAGCTAGTAGGTTTGGTCATTGGGTCTTGAAGTTGTCTCATTTTTTATCTAAATTATTTAAGGAGATTGTTTTGGTTTTCCCCAAGAAGTGGGGTTTTTCCCTAGTGTGGAGCCTACATTTGGTGTCCTTGTCTCTTGTATTTACTTTTTTGGTAATTGCTTGATGAAAGAGAAATAAAATAATAAATAATAAAGCAAGTAGCTTCACAAGTAATTATTAAATGAGGAGAATCTACATTTGCCCTGATTTTCCAACACTGGGGGAGGGTTCAACCTCCCTAGATGATGTTTGAGGTGACACCCCAAAAGAAAATAAATTAGTGGTTTTTATGTCCATTTTTTCGTGTTTTTCGACCAAAGATTTTGCTAAAATCAGTTTTGTGGCACATGGTGGTTTTTCCCATGGTTTTGTAGTTTCTGTTATGGAACTATAGCCGAATTGACGGTTCATTTACCTCATGGGATGTATATTGCATTGTAACATTGTACAGAAAATATAATGAAAAAAAGCCTTGTTGTTTTCCCCAAAATGGGGTTTTCAAGATAAAATCTCTGTGTAAATTTGTGTATTGTATCTTTTTTGTTTTATTAAGAATATGTTCGGAGCGATTAATTGTACAAGATTAAAACTTACAATCTCACGACCACTGGGGTTTAGTTAAATGTGTAAAAATGGATTTTACAAAAAGGCTTTCTAAAGTGATTTAGCTTGACTTCGATGTTTGGAGCCATCTTCAAACCCTAGATTATGAGCAAGTTCTTTTCAAATGCAATTATTGCCATAGGATGGACATGTTAAAATTGACAACTAGGGACAAATTCCACTATGGGCAGGTCTCTTGAAGAAGATAATTATGGCATTGAATTCCTCTTTTCGAGAGGACCAAAATCAACTTAAAGATCTACAAATTTGGACAAGGAGAAATGGGTTTTCGAATTTATGTTCTCTCACATGTAAATTATCAAGGTCGGCCTCGCCTCTATATAGTCTCATCAAGCCCATTGGTCACGTCACTTGACCCCCATCGAGTTGTATATATAGAGGTGCCTTCACCCTCATTTACACACATCCTTATCTCATTATTCTTTCTGAACTAGTCACAGAAGAAGAAGATCTCCAACAAAGATAATAAGGGCAAGGTCGGGATTTGTTTAGTCTCCTTCATGGGCCGAGTTACTCAGGCAAGAAGTTGAGGCCAGTTTGGAGGAAGTCTAGGCTTATCTGTGAGTGATTATGGGCTCATTTATCTTCAATTTCAGGACCGATTTTAAGTAGAAAAGGATTTGCACTTGTCAAGGGCTATTGGATGGTGTTTTTGGTATACTTTTGTATGGGTCTTCTCTTCAATTGTAAGCCACACTTCGAACAAAATGGTACATGTAGGTCGCAGTACTAATGTCTCTTGGCACAAAAGGCAGAGAGGTTGGTTGGTATCACATCTAGGCCACAGGCCTAGTCTCCATGGATCAGATGAACAAAGGGCTTATGTAGGTGCTAGCATTAGCTCAGATTTGTTGATTGAATGTGAACAAAGATCCTAGAAGAAAGGCCACAGCATTGGAAGGAAGTCTGAAGGTATTACAATGATGAACCCATACGCCCTAACCAAGATTCAGTCTATGCTTTGTTTATCGTTGACCACTGAACAGGACAAATTGTGACTGCAAGGATGCATACTTGATTGGGGTGCTTATTTGGCATTTAAACGGTGGTTTTGGTCATCACATTGACAAGTCAATGTTGACATTAATTGTACTCTCTCATCCTCTACTAAACATTTGATTATAATAACAAGAAGAATTGATCAATGGTTTTCCCTATCTTGGGGTTTTTCCCTGGATTGAGCCATATCTTTGTGTTCTCTTGTCTTGGCTTGTCTTCTGCATTTACATTTAATGTTCTTTCGTTAGTTATGGTCATATGGTGATGGTTAAATTGATTGCTTATGGTCTAATGGAATTTGATAATGGGCTAATGAAATAACTAACCTAAGCAAAGAACATGTTAACTCAAAATTAATAGGACAATTGCAAAATGTTGTCAAAATGTTCAAGCATCTCAACCACTTTCTAAGGCAACTCCATCTTCTCAGAATGATGACAAGTGAGGATCATTGAAAAAATTAATAGGACAATTGCAAAATGTTCAAGCATCTCAACCACTTTCTAAGGCAAATCCATCTTCTCAGAATGATGACAAGTGAGGATCATTGAAACAAGTTCCAATGAAAGCTACATTAGTCTCGGAGGACTCAATTGGACATTAGGACTAAGGCACACCTGCTTACTTCCTCCAATAACAAATTTGGAGCACTTAAATCTCTAGAAGAAGAAGATGAGGATTTAGAGCCCCATATTGGATTTCATTTACTCTTCCATTCAACCATTGAGCATTAGCTCAAGTGCAATGCATAGAGCATCAATCCTTACATTGAGGAAGATATACCATACAGGGAAAATCCAAAATCTTTATTTGAGAAGGACTTGGTTTTAGAAAAAGAGAAATTAAAAGTTGAAAAGGAGCAAGAAAAGGCCTATATTCCCTCTTTTTTTGTTTTTCTTTGCAAATGCTTCAGAAAAGAAATCCATGCTCCTCCCCTCCATTAACAAAAGGCAAGAAAGATTATAGATCCACAATCTAGGACCCAACATTCTCTTGACTCTCTTGGATCTAGTTTGGGGTCAATCTTGCTCAAATCTTATAAATGTTTTGTTTTTGCATCATTTTTTATAAGCGATTTGTAAAAATATACTCTTGTACTCAAGAAACAATAAAATTAAATTATAAAAGGATTAGAAATTATAGAAAATAAATAAACAAATAAATAATCTATTAGATATGTTAAAGACCCTATTGACCCTAAGGACTCGAAAGGTGTGTACCTTGTTCCCTGCTCTTGTGGTATCCCCTACATTGGAGAAACAGGTCAATCTATTAAACAGAGGATCAATGCGCATGCAACAGACATTAGACACAATCGCTATCGCTCATCAGCCTTAGGTGAGCATGCAGAAAAATTGAAGCACCATGTTTGCATTGAAGAATCCAAAGTTATCGCTAAGATAGATCATTTCCACCACATGAAACTTAGGGAGGCGATTGAGATCGAAAGGCACACCAAAAATCTTAATAGGAATGCTGGTTAGAAATTGAGTAAGCATTGGATCCCTGCTCTTTTATCATAACTCATCATCCCTTTTTATCCTTTTTCTTCCTTTTCTTTTTGGTTTATTTTCTTATGTTTTTACCTAGTTCCTTTTTTTTGTCAAAAAAAAATAACAATAGTTTATCTTGATCCCCTATTTTTATTTTTATATTATCAATTTTCTCTTTTTATATTCTCATATATATATATTATATTATAATAATATATATATATAATATAATATTTGCGTCACATTCATATCATCCCCTATCAAATATATAAACATGATATTATTATTAAATAATATTAATAATAAAACTAATGTTATTAATAATTAATAAATTATTTTGGATTAAATATATTTTCCTAACTAGTTTTCCAATATGAATAATTCAACCCATAACAAACAAAATGATATAAACTATTCTACATCAATCTATAATATTAGAATATTATCTTTATATTTAATTATTCCTTAACAACTATTTTTAAGAAAACATAGAATATTTTTCCTTGCTCCTAATTCCTAAATAATTAATTTCTTTACCTACTAACTAATGGCTAACTTTGGGCAATGTTGCATCCTTACTATCTATTGCTTCTGATCAATGGATTTCTCACCTTATCCTAAGGATGAACCACATTAGCCACATTAGTGTGTTTGAAACATCGTCCAAATCCTAACAATGTAATTAATCCAAAAGACTTATTTCTACATTATGGATCACAAAAGTAATAAATCTAACAATAAATAATCTCTAAAATATATATTCTTTATATCATTTTTACCAATATACTTCCAATTTTACTATTATGATTAAAAAATATTACCAGAAATATATTACTAATCTCATTATGAAATTAGGAATAAATTTTCCAAAATAATAAATGGACAAAATTGTCCTTAATCTAATCTTGTAATGATTTTCCAAAATGCCAAAACACACATTACTTAAATGTAACATACCACTGCATAAAGTAATTTAAAAAGAAAAAAACAAACCAACCACAATTGGAATGTAAAATTTGATAATTTACATAGCGTGCCCTCTCTAAATAAACAACTTCAACCCAAGGTATGACCATCAATTTGAGCTCTAAATTCAAACTCCGGCTAGGTCACTGTGCACTTGGAGTCGTCCAGAGTTTTAAAAACAATCACATTCGTAATATCATTCTGAACCAGCAATAACAAAAATGTTCACATCATTGCATTGCATAACAATAATTCTAACTCAGATTCAGAACTACCCTTTAAACGTTTATTCATTAAAATTAAAACTCGTACAATGATTAGAAAGACACGAAACAGAAAACTTAATCATTGACATCAAAACGTCATAGCAAGAAATGAGCAGTGAAATCACTTTTTTTTCAGGAAGAGGAGTGGAATCACTTTATTGTTTATACATCCACAAGTTTTCCAACAAAGAAAAGAACACCCAAATCACTTCACAATTTTCCAACAAATAAAAGAACACCCATATCACTTCACTCTTTCGCTGTTCTCTCGCTGCACCCAAATCACTTCACTCTGTCACTGTTCTCTCCCTAAACTGTGGGAGAGAAACCGTGAAAAGGCTTCACTGTGAGCAATGAAATCATAAAAATGGAAAGGGATTTACTGTTTTAAGTGTACAGGAGAGTGTTAGGTAACTCACTGATAATGAAGATTAGTTGGTTTGTATGGGATTTAGTTCTCATCAAGTCATTGGTTCAAATCGCATAAGAGGGGAGCAGAGTAGTTACCATATGTGGGTATACATAGAGACTGTCTCATGTAACATCTAGGCATGGCCAAGGTTTACACAATTTTGGTGACAGCATCTTGCAGGTAAGTGGAGCATTTTTCCATCTAACAATGGGGTTGACCCCAGCCAAGACTCATTCTAGATTGAAAAAAAAGTTCAGATGTATTACCTAT
The DNA here is from genome assembly GCA_000404065.3 of Pinus taeda. Taxonomy (NCBI): domain Eukaryota; kingdom Viridiplantae; phylum Streptophyta; class Pinopsida; order Pinales; family Pinaceae; genus Pinus; species Pinus taeda. Next base: position 36,664 of record APFE031466012.1, on the reverse strand, counting down.
CCTTGCAATTTATGACCTTTTTCTTCATTAAAAGATTATTTTTTTAAAGGAGCACAGCCAGAGTCCCCTAATGCACACAATTCGTGATTTAAGTACCCATTTTGCACTGTCGTCCCCACATTCAGGCTAGAAAGTACCCAGATTCACAAGAACCCCAGTGCCCCAGTGCCAGAGGGTTTGTGGAATGGCATCCCTTTTCCTGCATCCAGTACAGGGGAGAAGTCCCAGGAACCGGTTCAGCACCATTGCCTTAAGTGCAGGTATGCGTGCAACTTAGAAACCTGATCAATATAAATGTATTAATATCGAAAATGCACTCGGAAGGAGAAAAGCACAACAGAAGCAATTGCTGAACAAACTACTTCAAGGGAGAACGTCTAAGCTAAAAATTTCTCGAACTTGGATCAACTTTGGAGACTAGCTGCGAAATGTTTAGCAGAAATATTTGCTACCAGAAATATTGTAATAAGCTAGATGTAGTTGAAAGTCACATTTACCTCGTCTGCTTGCAGTTGCTACACAGCCAATACAATACATTTGAGTGATGATCTTATATTCTTTGAAAGATGACATTTTACACTTTATTTGATATAATATTATATATACGCTTTGGGATGACCGTTACATCCATTTCATATAATCTCTCAAGGGATGATAAGTACAGTTTCACTCCAAACACACAAATGTTACTTCAATATGGAAGGAACAAATGATTGATTCTAGTACAAATGATGTGAAAACGTTTGCCCAAGGAAATTGGTATTAGCTATTACCCCGGAGATTTAGGAAGGCATTTCAAGGTTAAAACACACTGATTGCAAAGCATCCACCAATTTTCCTCACAAAGAGTGTTGTATATTAGTTTAGAAGACTAGGCACACAACAAAATACCCAATATTCTATTTGAAAAGCTTTATTTACCGTATTTTAATGCTGAAAGCAAAAGACTCGAGATGCTATGATAAGCTGTGGATTTTTTTTTTCAAATTTCCCTTCATTTCCTTAAAACAATGTTTATGCAATTTAGCCCCTAGGTGTGGAGTGCAAGAAACAAAGGGATTGGTGTTGTACTAGTGCAGAGATGTGGTTCAAAACCCCCCAGAGTAAGTGTGGAAGTTGCAATTGATTTTGATGGCAAAGAAATACCCCTCAGTGTGGCCGCTTAGCCAAAGGACAACTGTAAATTTCTATAAGCCAAAGGACAACTGCAAATTTCTATAAGCAGCATTTCCAGAAGAACATTACTCATGCAATTTCTTCATGGAAGAAATTTATTATGTTCATTCCTCTCACTAACCCAGGTTAAAGACACTAAAATTAATTTGATAAAATCCGACAGGCAGTATTTCAGACTAAGTAAATACACCAGCCTTCTCAAAATTCATATGCACAACCTACTAGAGTGATCCTGCAGTATAGATAGTTGTAAATGTTCGAAGTACTTGCAACATTGTTTATATCAAAAGCTTTGCCACAGGTCTTACCTACAGTTTTAGGAAAATTCTCATCTTGTCTGTGCTGTCAAGGGTAATAAAAGCTTTCATAATTTGCTCAATCATATTATGGTAATCAGCTTAATATTGAACTGTTTGCCAGTTTTAGATGCTAAAACCAATTTTGTTAAGAGCCAAAGTTAATATTTTTGTTGGTGAGCACCATTAATCTCATTACATAGCCCATTACAAGAGAGGAAATATCAATCCAAGATTGTACTAAATGAAACTAATGGAAAAATAATTCTCTGCTTATTTCACAACTCCCTGTATAAATTAATCCCAACTCCACTGAAAGCTCAACTAGTGTACACATGCCTGAACTCAACAGGCAAAGAAATCTAAAAGCTTTCAAACATTCTAGCTTCCTGAAACGAAGAAACTGGAAATTGAATGTCAAATATCATCTGGTAGATAAAATGACTCTTCGGATTCATATTTTCAAACTCTTCAAATCAGTCATTGATGTTAGACCACTTCAGAACAATCAAATTTGATCATCAGCTTTTCCTTATTAACACACACAACTGAACTCATAACTGAACAAAGCTTTCCTGTTAAGAATAAATGCTCAATTTTCTATACATATGAACTGAGATATTCGTGCTCAAGCAAGTTTACATCCTGCAGAGTGCTATCTTCAATTGGCCGGCTCTCTGGACTCTGTTCCCTCAGTTTCTTTGGTAGTCTCAGAAACTGAGGCATTCACCAACTTGCTGACAACTTCAGAATTGAGTATATTCTTTGCATCACTGCTAGGGACCTGACTTTCGCCAACCTTGCCTTCAATTCCATCGGTTCCTAAACTGGAGCTTCCTGACCCAGCTACGATATCACCAAATCCTGCTTGGCGTGAACCATTTAGCACATGGCAGTGTGGGCAGTAATATGTTACGTATGGAAAATCTTCTTTCCTAGCCAAACCTGCATGTAAAAAGAAAATACCCATTCAGACCTGTTACCTGCAGCAAGATCAAGTGAAACTTGCTCTCTGCTAATGTGTTCATATGTTACAGAACAAATTAGACCTTCCACAAATATTTCCATGCATTAAGGTGAAACATTAGAGGAAATAGGTTCCAAGAACATTTTGAAATGCATATACGAAGGGATAAATATGTAGTTAAACTAAGCAGACCTCCATACATCTGGAACAATTCGATACACCAAATCATATAAATCTATAGAAAAGTCCAAAGGGGTTTGACTCAATGATGAGGAGAAGGGAGTTTTTCACCATTGGACAAGGTTCAATTCCCATGAGAGCTTTCCTTTGGAGCGATGGGATCACCTTGAGGTAGTGGTTGATGTGTAGTGCACCAAGAGGGAATATATGAAATGAGCCTGTGATCCCTACCAGACTGGTCTAGCAGCAACTTGGAGCAGCTGTTGTGACAATGACCCAGGTTGAAATCCTAGCAGGCATGCTCCTCCACTGTGTGGGGTTCATGGGGTTTTCCAGATGTGACTATTGATCATATTGAATCTTGTTGATGTAGCTTTTGGGCAGATTATTGTATGGCACTTTATTTACTTAAAAGTGATGGGTGGATCAAGCTTATTTCCGGGTTTACCATCTATAGGAAAAAAATAGAAGAAATAAAAGATGCAAGCATGGAAAACTTACCAAAATTGCATCCAAAGTCAACAATAATACACATTTGCAAATTGCATATTTGAAGAAATATGCCACAAAAAAAAGGCTTTCATATAATTGCAATGTTCATAATACAGCAAATCCTAAACATAAATAGAAATTAAAGGTCAAAATATGTGTATCTAATCAAATAATTCACCCAGCACATTATCTGTCAGAACTTAGGATAAGTGGGGTCAAAAGGGGCAAACATGCAACTTAGAAACAAAAACGAAATAGATAAAACAATAATATACTTCGATAAAAAAAAGGCCAACAGTCAGTACCGGCTTCAGCACAGTAATACACATTAAAGACTTCCCAAAGTAAAAATTATATTATAAACACAAGACGATGAATGTGCTTAGATCAGTAAAGACAGCTTCTCAACAGATGACGCCAAGTTAATTCTAGGTTCTCAAATAACATCAATCAGCATTTTGAGAAATATAAAAACAACTAGTCAAAGTTTCTACAGCTGGCCTAGGTAGAGGTAGGCTCAAGGAAACTTCAAGCACAATATCAAAAGGCCTGACAAGAGGACTAGGATACTAGTGATGATAAATGCCTGAGAAATTGCTATAGAACTGTGAACATGTCACTCACAATGCAATGTTAGAATTATTGACCACGACAAAAGGTACTGCATAATGGATGTAAGCAATCATCCAAACCACTCACCATTGTGCATGTGACAGTTACCACAAATCAGGGCATAACATTGCGATGGATCTTCACCAACAAGCATGGCTGCAAGTCGAGAAATCCAACCTCCTTCACTCGCACTACCCCTTTGATGATGCTCAACTACATATCCCTGCTGCCTTGTGCCACCTTGAGGGTTTACCAATGCTGCAGAACCATCTTGTTCGCCAGCCAATTGCTCAGTCGAAATGCTACCATCACTCACACTCCTTCCATGGGAATGTTTCCTGTTTCTAAGCCCAGCAGATGGTACAACTTCGACATCATGGCTTTTTGCTTGGTTTTGGATAATGCCTGCATCATCTTGTATGGTGAAATTCAAACCTGACTCTGCCCCTAATTTGGATGCTAAAACACTAGCAGCAGCTGCCTTTGCAGCAGGATCAAGGTCATATCTCTGTGATCAAAGAAAAATAATCATGTTAAAACAACACTTCTGCACTCTCATATATTTAGTCACAATCAATTGTGAAGATTCAGCATCAGAAATCAATTTGATTATAAATTTTCTAAGCCTAGTATCTATGCATTCATTATCTGATACCTCTCAGTTTTTGATAGTCTGTTTCAAAAGGAACTCTTGAGTTGAGAGTACAACAAATTTGCTTCTAAGCCACATGCATCCCATTAATTAGAACCAATTGATTTTCAAAAACCAATCTTGCACACCTGGCATTCTTTACCGAGAAATTTCAAATTTATAAACCTTATATAATGACATGGTATGGGATCGTATTTAATATGATACAATCTATTTGTAGTTGCAATATATTTTATTAGATAGAGTTTATCATTTAATCAGTATACCCATGCATAGTAGTTTTATGTTTTGTCTGTTTCAGCAGTTTAGAATAGATAAGCCAATGTTTTCACTTTTCAGACAATGTGGTTTTAGTAGTCCAGCCTCAATCAACTCCAATGTTGTTTTCAAGAAAAAAAATTCCAGTTGTTTTCAATAGCATTAAGAAAGACCATCAATGATATAAAATATCACAGTATGGCTGAAAAAAGGTTCAGGAGTTCGTCTTTTGTATGCACAGATATAAATAAGAGGATCTGTATCAACAAAACAGAATGTTGTGAAGGATAGAATATTTGAAACTTGGCATGGATACCAATGTTACAAAGGTGAATGTGGCCTGAATCATAAAGTTCATGGATCTATTTTACCCAGTAACTCCCAGACAGCCCAGAATCATTTCCAGCATCCTTATCTTCATTATAACTTGCCCAAAATATTTGTATAAATAGCTGATTCAACTGTGACCCTTTTTCCAACCATGTGGGACAAAACAAGGGCCCCACTAACAGAGACCAAAGTAAGTAAATAATGTTTCTATTGTTTCTCCTATAAGAAAGAACTCTATTAGATATATTTAAATTATACACAGTAATTTTCGCATTTTCCATGACTTCCAAGATGTTTAGATTAGGGAAATCAACTATAATTTGGATAGCCTCAAATTAAATCAATATACACATCTTGTTTAGATGATTTGGGAGAGAAATAGTTTTACGATGAAATTAAACTTACCCTGTCTGTTTTCAACGAGGATGCAGCAATAGACAATTCCAATGAAACATGTCAAAGCCTGTTAATGGAAAAAATGACTCACAATAAAATGATTAAATTCTCACTGACCTGAATAAGCTGCTGAGTCAGATAATAATTTGTCCGCTCTTTAAGTTCATCAATTTTAGCTTGTCTTTCAGCACGCAATTTATCAAGAGTCTTTTGGTCCTTGCGCTCACCTATGATAATTATAAAAGAAATTTCACTATAGTCAATGGCAAAAAAAACATTAAATAACTTCTAACATGCAATCAACTTAAGGCTTTTGAAATTGCTTGTTTCATGGTTGCAACTTGCAATAGTGTGTTAGCCCATCATAGACTTGTAGATAAATAAGCTCCATCGATTTTCCACCAAAAAACTAAATGCAATAACAGGTAGACAAGGAAAACAACATCAAATATCTTAATGTCATTGAATGACTAAAAGAGTTAATGGGAGAAGAAGTAACAGAAAGTGTAGCAAGGGATTGTGTAAGGCATCTCTATTCTGAAAGCCTATAGGCTATGTCCTAATCAAAGAGAAATTTAATGAAACTTACGTCAAAGTCCTCAACAGGCCATTCATAAGTAGATTGACCCAAGCCAACTAATCTTGAAGAATGTAGTGATCCAGGCACTCATGGCACACATTTGGATAATTTTTACCACAGATCATTCACAACAGTTAGGGACAAAACAAGTTCGGATGGATTCAAGTAGACTGGTATGAGTTTGGATCTTAAACTTTGGGAGACCAGCTAAGGCCCTTCCTAGCATATTTTTGGAGTCTGACGCACCCATGCATGCCCTCATTTAGACAATTTGGATCACAGACCATTTACAACAGTTTGGGGCAAATCAAACTTCAAACAGGTTTGGACGGATTCAAGCAGATTAGTATGAGTTTCGATCTCAATCATTGGGAGCCCACCTCAGGCCCTTCCTAGCATATTTTTGGAGTTTGACCCACCCATGCACGCCCTCAATACCCCCACCTTGTAGACCTTGTCAAGAGCTTTCCAACAGTCCAAACAGAAAATGCCCCCCATCAGTGTTTACAAGTAAAAGTTATGACCTGGAGAATTTAAAATTCCAGTTTTAGCCCTGGATTATAAAAGACTAAATCATGTATTATTTGCAATGCAGTGATTTATTAGAATCATGTTAATCCAAGAGGGTTGAATTGTAATGACCCCACACTGTAGAATGTGAACATGCTTTGCATATTTTCCTAGCTTGAAGCCCAAAGCAAAGGCCCCGCTAGTGAATGGTCATGAGTCCAAATGGCAGGCAGGCTAGGTTTTGATTTATGCTTAACTGTTATAAAACCAAATTATAATAAATAATATAATAACCACCAAAAAGATTGCTTGAGAAGCAACACAGGAGCTGAATCCAAGAAAGGAAGAGGAAAGGGAGTCCTTGGGAAGGTAAGATAGGCTACTTAATGTTCAACAAATGACCAAAAGTACATCAATGGGACTGCTCAGTTCATAAGTGGCAGTACAAAGTGGGATTTCAAAGGCCACCCCTATAAAAGTAAGAATCAAGTCCTACTGAAAAAAATAATCTAAGCATGACTATCACAATGCTAAGAAGAAGAAATACAAACTGAAGCCAAGTGTTGGGTTGTGTTATATTCTTTCCACGACTAGCCCACGTAGTTAACCGGGGGGTTAGAGGGGGGTGGAGCCCCCCCTTTGTTGTGCCGATTGCGTAGCGGAGGGGGTCACAGAGGGTTTGAGGGGTGCAAGGAACCCCACTCTATGGGGTCTGGGGCAGCGCCCCGGAAAATTTTGTTTTTGGACCCTATATTAGGTTGGGCGGACCTACCTATGGTTTTGTGCATGATTTTGCACATGGTTTTGGACACGATGGTTTTTGGTCCATGGGATTGGATGCTTCGGCATGTATAAATATGTATTGTAACATTGAAAGGAAAATAATGAAAAATCACGCTGGTGTTGGGATCTAGGGGAAAAATTTATGTGTATATGTGTTTTATGTGTTATGCTCTCGCATTGTTTATTTTCTGTGTTTTAGAATTCGTATGCAGGTAATTTCTGTACGGGGTTAAAACCTACACCAAGTACAAGAGAAGCCTCAATGCATCGAATGCCCACTATCAAACAGAGGGTATTCCTCTGAAGTCAAAAGGGAAGTTATCCTACCATCTCAAGCTCTGGATAGAAAGCTGGGTAAAAGAGATGGATCTAGTTTGGGGGATGTCTCTTTGTATAGAAAAGATGGCCCTCTACATGGAGCTGGTAGAAGGGAGCTGCCTACCAATCTAGCATGAGCTATCTTGAAACATAAAGTACTCACACTAGTACCATCAGCAGTAGAGACTTGTACGAGCTACGGCACCGGAGGATGGCGCATATGCATCATGGAGCTTTGAGAGTACTGAGGGAGATCACTATTGGAGTTCCTGATTTCAGTGTCAAGCATTATGAGGTCTGCGAAGGGTGTGCTTTAGGAAAGTACACCAAGTTACCATTCCAAACGAGCGACAACAGATCTACATGTATACTAGATTTGATTCATACTGATGTTAGTGGTCGTATGTCTCATGCGTCTTTGGGTGGTTATGAGTATTATGTTATTTTCATTGATGACTAATATAGGAGGACTTGGATATATTTCCTGAAGACCAATGGTAAGGCCTTCAGTCGATTTAAAGAGTTCAAAGCTCTTGCGGAAAAGTAGACAAGTAGGAAGATTCGGGTCTTGAGGTCAAACAATGGTGGTGAGTACATCGATGGCGGGTTTTTTGACTTCTGTGCACAGGAGGGCATTAGGAGAGAGTTCACGGTTCCTTACAACCCCCAGTAGAATGGGGTGTCTAAAAGAAAGAACAAAGCTATTGTTGGGGCAGCTAGAGCGATGATTCATGATCGGGGGTTGCCTTTGTTTTTGTGGGTTGAGGCCTGCAATACTGTTGTTTATCTTCAGAACAAGAGTCCTCGCAGAGTATTGGGGAATATGACTCTAGAGGAGGATTTCACTGGATAGAAACCTCATGTGGCACATCTTCGTATCTTTGGATCTCTCACATATTCTTATATCCCCAAGGAGCAGAGGACGAAGCTAGAACCCATGGCAGAGAAGGGTATCTTTATGGGCTACAACGAGACTTCGAAGGCCTATCGGATCTTCATTCCTTCTAAACGAAGAGTGGTGATTAGGAAGGATGTGAAGTTTGAGGAGGAGAGGGCCTATTGGAGATCACGGGAGTATGATGAGAGAGAGTCACAGACTTCTCCTCAGCAGGGAGGTCAAGAACAGGGAGCAGGACCTCAGGGTTCTAGATCAACTAGTACATTAAAAATAACATCTGGGGCACCAGTGGAGAGTTCTCTAAGCACTTCCTTAGGGAGTCTAGTGGTACAAAGTTCATGGGGCACTTTAATTGACACAAGCACAGGTGCCAATACAGGTTCTTCGAGGACAGGTACTTCTACAGGCACGCCAGGGTCAGTGGGCAGACCTTCAGGTTCACCAGACTGGGGGGCAGAGGATGAGATTCCCTATGGGGAAGCTTCTTTAGGGAAGAGGAGGCCCAAGTGGCTTCAAGACACCCTGAAGGAAGCAGAGTCTGTTGGTCCTCCGAAGAGGGTGAACAGGGAGAGTGTGCCACCTGAGCGGTTTTGCAGTTATGTAGCCAAGGCTACCAGCTTTGTTGAATTTGAGCCTACTAGCTATGAGGAGGTTGCCAGCCAGGAGGTATGGAGAGAGGCTATGATGGAGGAGTATGCTTCTATCATTAAGAACAATGTCTGGGAAGTGGTGCCTAGGCCTAAGAGCAAGTCAGTTGTAACTTCCAGGTGGCTCTACAAGATCAAGCATGTTGTAGATGGTAGCATTGAGAAGTTCAAAGCGAGGTTTGTGGCTAGAGGGTTCTCACAGATATAGGGAGTTGACTATGATGAGACCTTCGCTCTCGTAGCTCGGTACACTTCTATCTGATCCCTTATTTCTATTGCTGCAAAAATGGGTTGGTGGGTCCATCAGATGGATGTGAAGACCGCATTTCTAAATAGAGTTATAGAGGAGGAGGTGTATGTTGAGAAGCCATAGGGTTTTGAGGTACTTGGGCAAGAGAACCATGTATGTTGGTTGAGGCAAGCACTCTACAGACTTAAGCAAGCTCCGAGAGCTTGGTATTCGAGGATTGATACTTACTTGTAGCAGAAGGGTTTCACGAAGAGTGATGCAGAGCCGAACCTATACTACATTGTTGTAGGGGATGATCCACTCATTCTTGTGTTGTATGTTGATGACTTGTTCATTACTGGGGCAGAGAGACTGATTAGTGGTTGCAAGGAGGTTCTTGCTATGGAGTTCGAGATGAAGGACATTGGGTTGATGCATTACTTTTTGGGGCTTGAGGTGCGGCAGGAGGAGGGGGCATATCTTTCTGGGGCAGGGGCAGTATGTTGTGGATGTGTTGAGCAGATTTCACATGGCAAACAATAGACCCATGTCTACACCTATGGTCACCGACTGGAAGAAGCTTCATGCTTCAGATTCTAGTTTGGTGGATCCCACATTGTATAGGCAGCTTATTGGGTCCTTGATGTATCTGGTCAACACTAGGCCAGATATATGCTTTGCAGTGAACACACTTAACCAGTTCATGGTTGAGCCCAGGAAGGTGCATTGGGTAGCTGCAAAGCACATTCTTCGCTACGTGCAGGGGGCTATTGATTATGGTCTGGACTATAGGCGGGAGATGGAGTGAGGTTGGCAGGTTACATAGATTCAAATTGGGCAGGTTGTGCTTCTGACAAGAAAAGCAGTTCAAAGTGTTGCTTTGGATTGGGTTCGGCAGTGGTGCCGTGGTTCAGTCATTTGCTTTGAGCTCTTTTGAGGCTAAGTATATGGCTGCTAGTCAGGCTAGATGTGAGGCCATTCGCTTCGCAAGTTGTTGTATGGCCTATTTGATCAGGAGTTGAGACCAACAGTTATCCACTGTGATAATCAGAGTTGCATTAAACTCACGGAGAATCCAATGTTTCATGACAGGTCAAAACACATTGACATCAGATATCATTTCATCAAGGACTATGTTCAGAAGGGTTCCGTGAAGCTGGAGTATATATCAACAAATGAGCAAGTGGTCGATGTTCTCATGAAGTCCTTGCCAAGAGGCAAGCATGTCCATTTTAGGGACAAAATGTGTGGTGTGAAACACTTTCCTCGGTAAGAGGGAGTGTTGATTTTTAATGTACCTTAGACAAGTGGTTTCCCTTGGGTTAGTCTCTACCTAGGGAAAAGTGTCCAAGATAATTCTTTTCCTAAGTGTGACTTTATAAAGTGAAAGTGACTTTGTAAGTGGTAAAGTCAATGTTAAATTATAAAGTGAAAAGTGACTTTAGACATAAAGTACAATGTGGGTACTTTATTTAATGGGTGAGTTAAAAAATAGAAAGTGAGAATTAAATGCACATTTATTCTCATTCTTGTGAAAAGAAAAGAGAGACTGAGTAGATTGGAGAAAGGAGGCTGAGAGCTAGAGAAAAGTTCTGATGGAGAGATTTGTTGTTGCCCGCTAAATGAGTGATTTCTGGGCAAAGTTGGGCATGGAAATCAAGGCATAGAAGACAACCGAAGGTACAGTACGAAAAACATTGAATGTTGTGCGTTGCATGTCGTTCGAGATAAGTTTTTGAAAAAAAATGAAAAAAATCCGTACATCGGTACGAAAATCTGTACAGTCCGTACAGTATAGTCTATACAGTCGTATCGGTATAGTACATATTTTTAGCTTCAAGTGGGCACGGAAATCGAGGCAACTTGGGCACAATTTTCAAGGAGTTTTGGGCTGAAGAGATAAGTTGTATTTTGTTGTTTTGTTTTGTCTGCAAATGTAGTTTTCTTGAACTTGGAAGATAAATAAATTTGAAGAGCTCTCTAACAGGTTTTCCTCGGAGAATATTGAAAGGGTTTTGCTTGGGTCTAAGTTGACCAAAAATCTATGTGTATTTTTATGTGTGTTGTTGGTCTGGTCATGTCCATTTTTATTTTAAGCATGTGTTGACAGTCCCATGTGTTTTAATATGAAAATTTCATTTCCAGAATTCTATATGTTGAATGTATGTTTATGGGAAAGGGAATTTAACTAAATGGGAATGATAAGGTGAAATTAAAACCAGGTTGGGATTGCAGGAACCTTTTTTAGTCATCAAATTTCAACAATTATCAGACTAGCAGATCATGAAAATTCAGCATGGTATCAAAGGGGGGTTGCAGAGCAAATCATTTAAGACACCAATGGAGTATATGTTCCTGTGATAAAAAGGTTTAATAAAGAAATCCATTTCTAGAGAGAGATGGTATCTATGGTCAAGCATGTTCTGCCCTAGAAGAAAGGGGAGTTGAAGCCCTCGAATGAGGCTTCTGACCTCAGGTTCTCTGAACAAAAGTGTAGAAGGAAACATCAGGCAAAAGAACATAGGATGCAGCCCATATGAGGAGGTCGAGGCCTCAGGTCTGTCTCAGGAGGGCCGAAAGGCCTCAGGCAGTGAACAAGAAGGTTGATTCAAGAATCCAAAGGGAGGTAATCTTTAGTCTCTAATTGCTAGATTTGATCCAGAGGGAGCTAATCTTTAGTCTCTAATTGTTTGAAGAAGTGAATCTTGGAGGATTGAAGAGGTGGACGAGTACCTCAAACTCAAGTACAATCTATACGCCTGAAAGTGTAAACAAATATGGCTAAGTCAAGGGCATTCATAATTTTAAAGTGAGGAAGAGGCCAAGTTCCTCATCAGTTTTGGAGGACGAAATCCTCTTGTGAAAGCTGAGTCATTTTTCAAAACTGGATTTGCTCTTGTAAAGAACAAATTGTTACTATTGCTACAATAGTTTTGAGGGGGATGAGCTACTTGGTTTGGAAGGGCCGTGAGCAATCATCTAAGATCTGCCAAGTAGTTTGTTTGTGCTCTAGAAGAGGGCCAAAACCCCTAATCGGCAAAACAAAACTTGTGAACTGAATTTGTTGATGACTCTTCTGTAAAGGAAGTCCAGTGCCACTTAAAGATTGTTCATTTATTAAGGTTTGGTTAATGGAGTAAATTCTTTTGTAAGATTCTATAGAGAACATTGAAATGACGTAGTCCTATTCCCTTCTTTGAGGACTCCTTACCTTCATTTGTAACTATGACTCGACTTGTCCTTGTTGATGATAGTCGGAGAGTGTTATTTCTTTACAATGCTAAAAAGAGGGAAAATACAAGCCCTATGAAAGCTATAATAGATCATTAATCTTGATACATTTGCTTGGACAGACACCAAGATGGAACATCCTTGATTGATTGATGGCATGATGGATTTCATCACATATGTAGAGGCATGGGGACTCTATGGTTTTGGACATTTGGGCATGGAAAGAAAATTTGCATATGACAAAATCTATTGGACTTTCGAAAGGTGTAGGATGAAAATTGGAAATCTAGAACCCTTGGATAAGAAATCCCTAAGGTTTGTGGATAAAACCCTTAAGCTAGACCTAGATCGATGTTTCTGAAGAAAGAAGAAACCCTAGCTCATGCAAGGAAGGAAAGGAAAGCAATATGTTGATGATGAGGATATGGATGAGGAGTTTGCAAATAGATTTCACTGATTTTTGCAAGAAGGCAAAGATCAAGAGCGAGTTGACAATTCCCTACAATCCTCAAAATATAAGTACTTCATATCTTTATTCCTTGATTATTATTTTTTATTTGATTTTGGTTAGCCTCTTGTCTTTGTTTTTTTTGCTGGGTTATAATTGTTTCTTCCATGACCTCCTAGTGAGGGTTGTAGGTACATTGTAAAGGTTGTCAAGGCTCTCGCAACAAATGAAAGCATTGAGAAGAACACAACAAAGCTTGTGACAAGAGGATTCTCCCAAAGTGATTTGTGTTCAAGAGGGAGAAATTGTACTGACATCTAGAACTGTGCTTGATGACTAGAAGAGCTTGTAGTTTAGAGGGAGCAAGCAGGCCAACAAATTCAAAAGATGCCATGATGGAGGAAATTGTACCGAAGAGAAGAAATGGTGACTTTCAAGTGGATCTACAGATGAAGTATGCAATATATGGCAATAGAGAGAAGCACAAAGCAAGATTCATGAGGATTCTCCTAAAGAGGGAGAGGACTATGCGGAGTCATTTGCGCTAGTTGTTAGGTACACTTATGTTAGAATTGTTATTTCTGTTGCTTCTATTATGGCTTGGAAATTGCATCAATTGGATGTGGAGATCACTTTCCTTAATGAAGTAATTGAAGAAGAAGAAGTGTGCATAGAGCTACCTCGCGTTAGAGGTACATGAGAGGGAATGGGAATCTCATGTTTGCAAACTAAAGAAAGCTTTGTATGGACCTCGGACTTGGTATTCTCAGATTGATGGATATTTGATGAGTCTTGGTTCTACTTGTTATCATATGACTTGTTTCCAACGAGAGCAGAAAGACTCACGTGATTACCATCCTTCAGAGATTTGGAATGATGCACAGCCAATCCATAACCACTCCCAGTAACTAATCTGAAGAAGCTAAGTGGCAAAGGGAGTAGCCAAGATTGCTACAACAAGATCTGCTTTAGCATCAAGCAATTGTGGTGATGGATCCAGTGAAACCAGTCAATTTATGATTGAGTCGAGGCATGCGGCACAACATGTGTTGAGATATCGACATGGTAAATATCTAAAATGATGAAGTACAACTACAAGGATATACAAATTTGAATTGGGCAGAGAATGTTGAAAACAAGAAGAGCCATCAAGATTATAATTCAGTTTGGATTCTTCTTGGGTAGGAAGCAAGTAGTTGTCATACTCAAGACTGCAAAGGCCAAGTATATAAGAGCTAGTTTGGCGAGTTATTAAGCAGTGAGGCTCCGAAAGCTACTCACAAGATTGTTTGATCAAGTGCAGGAGACAATTGTGATGACACGTCGAAGCACATCGAGATCATGGTACACCACATCTTGAACATTGTACAAAAGCAAGCAGTGAGGGAGTAGTTGAGAATACTTCTCTTAGTTAAAGGGAGTGTTCATGTTGTAGCATCAAGGACAAACATTCTCCCTATTACCAAGAGGTGCTTGGCTAGTGGTTGGAGTGAGTGCCGAAATGGTCTAGAGAGCATCAAGGCCCAAAGTGCTCCCCCAATTTGCCAAGAGGTACTTGGCTAGTGGGTAGAGCAAGTGCCTTTAGCATTGGGCAAGTGTATTACCATTCAATTGGCATGCAAGAATGTTAATTGCCCAAGTTTCACCATAGGTCACATGTGTTGACCAAGTTCTAGGTGATGACTTGGATAATTGGTGACCCAAGACTAGTCTTGATCCCAGAAGGGAAAACAGTATTTGGCTAATCGGACCCCAGAAGGCTTTGGTCAATGTGTGACTAAATCCATTTGCAAAGGAGATGTGACTAGTGGTTAACTAGATAACTTTGCATGATGTTGATGCAGAATGCTTTCCATGTGGTTTTGGTATAGAACATGAGTTGGATTCATCAACATAGCTAGCTCATTTAACCTTTTCTTGGAATAGAGAAATTTTTCAACAAGAGATCATCTGAAGAAGTAAAAAAGAATACCTCCCTAGCTAAGAGGGAGTGTTAAATTTTGGTACCTACAGTTGATATTCATCATTGAATTAACCCACAAAATTTTAAAAGAATGGAAATATAAATTTGATGACAAGTTGGCTCCAAATTAAAATTCAAATTTTGCCTCCAAGATCAAGTCAGCTAGCCCTAAAGACACTCCTATTCAGGCTCATTTAAGCCAATCAACTTCCTCACTTGAAGACCAATTCGAATTACCTCAAGATTTTTTGTTTTCTATTCACACGTGCGAAGGAGAGAGGAGAGAAGCAGATTGAAGTTTGACCAAATCTGACTAGCGAAGTTGGACTAGCCTTTGACTCGTGTTGACCAACAGTTTTACTAAGTTTTTTGTGGAGCAATTTGACCAAAATTCAAAGGGTGTTTGACCATAGGCCTGAGGCAATTTGACCACAATTGACTAGGGCTTTTGAGGCAATTGCAGGAGGCCAAAATTTGGCCTTGTTTACGAGAGTTGACCAAATTTCAGAAGAAGTGCATGAGGCTGAAAATGTGGTATGTTTGACCAGGTTTGACTCATTGGATAATTGTGATTAGTTTGACCTTACATGACCGGAAAAATCAGATTGTATCTCTTGTTGAATTGGACAATTTCTCTAGGAAAAGGTTGTCGGGATTTTCCATAGTTAGGGTTTTCCCAAGGTAAAATTTTGTCTCTTGTGATTGGTTGTCTCTTCATGATCCTACTATCATTATTTCTTTTTTGTTGAGATTCTCTATGTACAATTGCTTGATGATGAATGTGAAACAAGAAAAAATAATTAAATATCATTGGACGTAACTATCAGACTAGAAAACTAGGCATGCATTGTGTTTGAAGAGAGATTTGTAGAGTAAGTGCTAATTTTAGGTATGTTCTATGCTTAGAGCAATTTATTTCAATTTTAACAGTTAGCTCAATATCTTTTCTAGATTAGCAATCACATGAGCATAATAGTAAATTGCAGAAAGAACATAAACATAAATCGCAGAAGACAAGCCAAGACAAGGGGACACAAGATGTGGCACTAGCCAGGGACAAACCCTAATGTGGGGAAACCCTTGATCAATTCTTCTTATATGTTCTTCAATAGTTTAGCACATAGAGAGAGAGAGATAGTACATTTACAACAGAAGTCAACACTTTGACTTATCTAAATAAGAGCATAGATCATCTCTAAGAAGATGATATGTGAGGTAGCTGAACTCAGTTGAAGACATGTTGCTTCAACTGATTCTCCAAGGTGACTCTATCACTATGTTGCACCTATCATTGTGTTGCTCCTCATCATCATGTTGCACCTCACTGTGTTGCACCATGATGCACCTCATCATCACTATGTTGCAAATTCTCATCATGCTTCACTAAACATGACTGTACCCATCACTGTATTGTTGAGTTCTTCATTGCACTATGTTGCACTGTACTTGCAGCTCCCATTGATGTACCAATGTTGCACCATGTACCATTGACCACCATGTTGCTCCATAACTTCTGTCATGCTGCCACACTGCCTTAGCTGCTAGCTACGGCCTATGGCCTAGCCCAGCAGCTAGATAGACTATGATCCCATAGTCCTAGGAAACACACAATGATGTCATCAATATGTACACTGTTAATCTATGTGTTATAGGAGCTTCTATTCATCAAAGGTATGGGTAGAGGTTCCTTTATCTAAACTGCTGATAAGAACCTTTTTGTGACAGCACATAGGATCTCCTCATCTAAAGAGACCTCTCCCTTCAACGTGGTTGGCCTTTAGAACAGTGGACACAGTGTGCACCTAAAACACAACAATGTCTCTTTCTTACAATAGATAGGAGGTGTAGAAGACTGCAATTGTTGTTGTCCCTTACTGTGACTGGTTAGGGCACCCATGTGCTACAACAACCCTCAAACAGTCACCTAAAACATCCCTCAAAGACTGCGACCTTATCAAGGAAGGGTCTCCTCCATTTGTGTCGCTATTCTGGGCACTTTTCTGCCCAAGAAGCCTCCATGCTATCCCTATTTTAGTTAGGCAAGGCCTGCGGCCTACCACAGGGATTGTTGTCACCTAGAGCCAACCAAAACAGTATCACCCTTACCTTGAAGCGCCCACAAACAGTCTACAATTCTCCTTACCTAACTCAGCCTCTCTGTAGCATGGAACAACCCCCCACGTAGTCACCAAGAGGCTCTAATAGCCCTAAAACATCCACGTTGTCCCTACCTTCTTTGCTGGTTAGGGCAGTGAGTTAGGGAGCCTCTTTACTACCTCTTTTCCAGTGTCTAAGGGTTGTCTCAAACAGAGTATAGATTAGGGCATCTAGGGTATGATATGACTACATTCAGGGTCAATTGTTAGGCCTCCTTCACCGTGCTAGATCTCCCTTTGAACTACGGCCAAACCTTCACAAGACCTACGGCTGGGGCATCCCTTTACAGCGAATAGGGTCTCCTTCTAGACCTGCATTTAGGGCTTCCTCCTCGTAGACTTCTCTTCCACTAAAACCCAGAACAGGTGGAGAGAAATCAAGAGTGAAAGTGTGTGTCCAAATGACTATCAAGTCACCTCCTTTTATACTAAAACGTTGAGCACACGTGGAGGTTATTTGGTTGTTCGCTGACCTTGACGAATTGTCCCATAACACAAATAAACTCATACCTCCATGAATACTTATCGGAATCCGATGAACTTTAAATCAATCCTACACCTCTCGATGAGAGGCATCCAAGAAAAAAATAAGATGACCCACATGGAGTTTGGCCCTAGTTGCCAATTTTAACAGTAAGCAACGCGAAATCTCATTACCCGCTTGTTTAAATCAATATTCACTGCAAAGGAGCTAAGGTATCTTTCAAACCACATTATCCAGTTGTCTGAATCATCACTGAAATGAGCCAAGGTATATGAATTCCAAGGATTCCCAAAGAGCAACCAGCAGCTCAAATTCTTTATGCTAACACTGTGGAACTAGAGGGGATGGATTCAACAGAGATCATAACCTTGTGTTGTGTTTTGCTAAGTGGAAGAGATTTGTCACTGTTTGAATAATGGGTGAGACACCTAGAGAGGCTTTCCAAGAGGGAAAGCATTGTAGGTGTCTAGTTATGGCTTATATTCTTGAGTGTCATGTGTTGGGATGGATGAGAAATAAATCTGACAGTCATCCTTCGTCCCTGTGGTCTCATAACCCAGTTTGGGGTGGCATTTACAGCAGATGCCTGTGGTTGGGCAGTTGATCACTCATTTATAACCAATTTGATGGATACATCCATGGCAAAGATGAGTGATTATCATCGTTCTCATGCCAATTATCTCTCTTTTGTATCATTGCTATATAAATTTCCTTGATACATGTGTTGCTTATGTGATTTATGTTAAGGGAAATGGCTCAAATTGATGGATATGATGTTGATCATTATGTTTCTTAATCTGGGTTGGATCCATATTATGTTTTATATTTATGCAATGTATTCTGCCTTGATTTTATATATTGAAATTGTTTTGTTGTTGTTGAAGGCCAGATTGGTCCACAGCTGAAAATTTGTTTTGTAAATGAAGAAATATTGAATCGACTGCCCCAACAGCTAAGGCAGGCATCCAGGTAACATTGATGAGAAGTTATCCATCGATTATGCATCTCCTCACCCCTGACTTGTGGATTCTGGCTGTCTTGTCTCTTCATTTTCTTACCTTTTCATTTTCTGTTGTACTTGAACATAAATAGTGCTTCACCAGTTCACCCTCTTGTATGAGGCTTTTGGCACATCAGCATAACACACATCTTGCAGAGAGTACTAACACCATGGATCTCGAACAGTATTGAATACAATCTGTGTTACGGTTTCATTGTTTGTGTTATGTTCATTTTGATGCTATAAACTATTTAATCTTTGTTACAAGTGCATTGTCTAACGGATACTAACCAGTGTTATAAGGACCGAACCGGACGGACCGGTTCAGACCGGTCCAACCATTTTGAGCCAAAAAACAGTTTGAACCGGTGACTTGAACTGTTTTTGTCCGGTTTGGTACAGTAAAGCCACATAGAACGCAGCAAGTGGGGCCTGTTATTCTTTTTCTCTTTTAATGTTTGTATTAGCTGGGCACTAGCCCATAATAGGTGCCTAATATTCAAGCACATGGCCCTACTATTGCTATGAAATTCATGGTAATGTCTAAGAATTTATGTAAAAGGATAAAAATGAAAGATAAAGGAGAATGTGTCACTTTTACTTAAATTCTTAAACAATACCATGAAATGACTCGGGATGTTTGGGAGTGGTTTTGAGTCTTTTGACCTCATTAGATTTCACATGGAGAAAGTAGAATTTTAGATCTCACTCGAAATCCAATAGACTTAACAGTTTTCCAGGATTTCAGGATTGGGGGGATTGCAATGCTACATTGGTTTTTTCATGTACGATGGTATGGAACTAGTATTTAATCAAGAGCACCAAGCCCCGTACATACCTTGATGTTAGTGGCATTGGTTGTTGAACTCCTCTTTTAGGGGCCTACTAGAAAGAATACCCATTACTCAAACAAAATCTTGACTTGACATGCTAAGATTTTTCTATCTTATTTTAATGCTTAGAGGGTGATATTGATGACGAAGATTCCACTATAGGCAATGATTTTGATGATATGTAGGTATTTGTTGTAGCATAATTTTTTTTGGATGCTAGAGGCCATGTGGATCTTGTTTGCTAATATATTTTTGGTTTAGAGATAGATTGCACTTGGTGCTATTTTGGTTATGTGCACCCTTACATGCTATATAAATGAAAACTTTTTCTTATTTTGTATAAATGTTTTGGATTCATACAGATGCACATGAATATATATGTTTTTCTTTAAAATTTGAATATTTTGTGTGTTTTTGGTTGACTGATTTTTTGGTCCAGCTTTTTACTGATTTCCATACAGTTTTGACCGGTTCCGGTCCAGGGGGTCTACCGGTCCAGTTCTGATAACTATGATACTAACTAAATCCATATCAATGGTACCAGACCTTTCTACAATTCTGTGCATGCCTCCTCTAGGCTCTAACAAGGTCTTCCAATGCAAAGAAATAATGACAGTCCGAGGCCTTGACTCATACACAACATGTCGCCTCCACAAGTATGGTTGGCCTAATAGTACATCACAAACATCCAGAGGTGTAACATCACACAATACCTTGTCTGTGAAGGGCTTGATGTTATAGGGAAGGCGGCACTGTTGGCGAACTTTGAGATCTTGTCCTTCATGAAGCCACCCGATACTATACGGCTGCGGGTGTGGTGTAGTCGGTAGGCCCAACCGCTTCACGACCTCTGCTGAAATGAGGTTCTTTTGGTTGCCACTGTCGACAATAAATTGCAGCTGCGAACCCTTCACCCACATCTGTAAGTGGAAAAGACGTTCTCGATCCTCTGGATCTTCGGGCTCATCTTTCTGGATCTTGGCAGTGGCAACAGTGGCATTGGGATCCGCATCAATGATCTGCTTCCCTTTGCCATTCCCCTTGTCAAGTTCTGGTTTAGGGCCAGAACATGCATCTGATTCGAAAGCCTTCAACTTGGCCACCAACGACTGCTTGGTCTGACACTCACTTGTGTTGTGAGTGGGGCTCTTGTGGAACTCACACCACTTTCCCGTGTCCTTTTTCGACTTCGTGGTGTTGTTCTTTTCTTGCGACTTCGACGAGTTGTCTTGGGTCGCCTCGCCTTGGCTTTGTCCTTTGGTCTTCGGATTTGCAGATCCAAAGTCTCGCTTCTTCTGTTTTAACTTTTGCTCTATTTTGACAACGTATCGGTATGATGTGCTGAGCGAGGAGATGTTTAGGAACTCCATCTCTTCCTAGATGTATCTGTGTAGGCAACCGCTGTATTTGAGTACCAGATGCAGATCAGAATCTTTGATACCCAACTGTGTGCGAAGGGTATGAAAAATGTTGGTGAACTCCGACTCATCTTGGTCCCTTACCTGTCGCAGCGTGGTCCATTTGATGTATTTGTCCTCATAGCTTTTGACAAGGTAGTACTGCTCCTTGACAGCATCCCAAAATGAATCCCAAGTGGATGCGACTGAAAATAGTGAGCCTGTACTTTCATTCTTCTACTCGCAGTAGGTTTCCCACCAGTCCTTGACGTGGGGGGTTGCTTTGAGAAGAGCGAAAACATTTTTTCTCGACTCAAAAATTCATGAACAAAAAAATATCCTTCTAGCATATTTAACCATTTATCTACGGCATCTGCATCTATTTGACCCTCGAAGATGGGGATTTCGAAATTATCTTTGTACCTTAAAGGGTGTGGCGTTTCCAGAGTAGTTGGAAGCCGAGGCGTCACCTCTGGGTAGCCGCTAAAGGATCAGCGCAAAGTTGTCCATCATCGCATTTCTTTATCGCTCGAGGGCTTCTTCGAGCAAGATTTTGATAGGATCTCCTACCCCCTCGTCTTTCTTCTCATCCACCATGGGAGGCCGTCGAGATTTGTGAGGTTGATCTTGCAAAGGTTCGACCAGTTCAAGCTCTAACTCCTTATATCCCGACCTCGTTGGGGACATGCAAAGAAAAACAGAGAAGAAGCAGACCGCTCTGATACCATTGATCCGGATTTAAACAAGAACGCAACAAATTACAGAGATAACCATAAACACAAAGATGCAGCGGAAATAATACTTCATTTCATTAATGTAAAATACTGAGATATGCTTAAAAACAGAAAATGGAAATAAACAGCTAGGGTGATGGTAGCTTATCTCTGAGAAGAGATGGGGTGGTTACATGCCTCTGAACTGAGTTACAATGAGGCTCGAAGACCTATTTATTGTTGAGAAACAATGTAAAACCCTTCACATCCCAAAACCTAACTCTAGAAGATGAAACGCCAAATAATGGGCCCCGTTTGGGTAAATTGGTACATCAATTTCCCCGGGTCATAACTTTAGCATACGATCTCCTTTTGACGTGTACAATAGCTTGTTAGAAAGATCTATCCAAGCACTACAACTTTGGGAAAGGCAACATGGATCCATGGACTCATGTTGCCCCCAGATTTCCCAAAAAACGTCGTTTACGGTCTCAAAACAACTCTGGAAGTTCAGGACCCAAAAAACTGTTAAAAATAGTAAACTGTGCTACAATTTAGGAAACTGAAAAAACTGAAAGAGACAATTGTGGGGGTCCAAATGGGATAGGTGGGTGGCCACCAACATCCACCTGGATCATTTTCCTTAGAAATTTAACATGAAGGAAGATTGTGTTGGACACAAATTTGTTGTTGTAGTGTGATACCATTTTGTTGAAAATTGGCAGCTCAAGCATGAATTTTCTTAAATAAAATCTCATTTCTGACAATTCTGGACTCTAGAGTGACTTTCTAAAAATAAAAAGTCATGTGTAGCATCTCAAGTATGACTTTCCAAAAATAGTAAATCTCCTTGCATCAATTGGTAATCAAATATAGTTGAAGGAAAATCACTTAACTTGTTATTAATCAATCCTAACAGTTCAATCTCGACTTAATCATCAATTTTTAATATTATTATTATTATCCTTTATGATACTATGACATTATTATTAAAAGGAATTTCAAGTCACCTTACCTTCATCACCTCAATCACTTCGCACCTCTCTCCTTGATGACTCACATGGCACTATGTAACTCTTCTCTCTCTCTCTTAATGATATGTTACACTCTCTTACGCTCTCATTAAAGAATGGCATTTTCCTATTACACTAAAGCACATCATAAAAGATACATTCTCTTTAATGCATATGTTACACCCTCCTTAACTAAGGCATGCATACCTCTCTTAATGGCATAAGTTACAAAGGCATCGGTTTCTCTCCATAATGGCATGAGTTGCACTCCCCTAAATGGCATATGTTACTCTTCCTCAAGGCATGCGTATTGCTCCTCCTATATATGTGTCTCATATTTCCTCACCTTCTACTACTACTTGTGCATTGTGAAAGAAGCATTCAAACTTGAGAGAGAGAGTTGGAGAGACTTGAAGAAGATTGTGAGAAAGAGAGACTTGGAGAGTAAGAGCATAACTTGGTGAGCCAAGTTTGAAATAGTGCTTCAGTGTTTTAGTGTTGATTCAATTGGACTAAAGGTTGATTCAATGTTTGCATCTATTGTTGCTACCAGCGATCATCATGCTACAACTTCTTCAAATTTGGGTGAGCTTACTCATTCTCTTGATATCTCTTTGTACTCTGTATCTTTGTTGAACAATTGATATCTAATAGAAGAAGAATCTGGTTGGGTTTTCCCCTTGTGGATTTTGCCCTGGTCATTAGACCAAAATTCTTTGTGTCTCATTCTATTTTTGGTTGTCTTCTATTGTGCATTTGGTTTATGTTCTATCTACAATTGTTTAATTAAGATTGCAATAGAAAGAAGTTTTTGGAAAAAGTAATTGTTTCAGCATAGAACATTAGAATTTCAAAAAAAATATTTCCATTGCATTTTATTTCCTGAGTTAATATACTAGTGTGTTTATTTTATCATCACTTCCAAAAAAATATAAGATAAATACTTTTTGGGATTTTTTAATATAATTATTGAAGTAAAATAAATCAGATCTGGTATTACAGAATTAATAGCTCCCTCATCTTTAAAGGCACTCTTGTAAATGAACATATTTAATTATGTGTAGCTATGCAAATCAGTTCATTAAGTTACCTACCTTCATCATGAGTCATATCGTCTATTATAGCACATATTGCTAACTTAATGATCTAGAAAATACATCTCTCTTAGGAGTTCTCACATGTAACAAAGGTTAAGGTTATCCCACCATGGTAAGACTTATGCAAATTGTAAAATTAAACTGATGTTATGATGTTGCTAAAAGAGATCACTTGGTGTCCGCTATTTAATGACTTGTATATTGAAGTTTTAATCATCACTATGAGTGGGAACCTTATATTGGGATCCATGTATTTGCAATGGAAGTTGCATCTATGCCTTGGGATCTATATACTTGCCTTGATTTGTGTATTTGCATTGGGATCCATGACACTACACCGATATCCACATATCCGCCTTAGGATCCATGGAGATACCGTGGGATCCGTGTATCTACATAAGATAGGCGTACTTACATTAGGAAACCTTCCTAATAGTTGTGACATTATTCCTAGGTCATTGTAATATGCATTGGCATTGAAATATGCATTGGGCATTGTGAGAGGAGCTACTTTGGGGTTTCACTACATGTTTTGAGGGTGGCCCAACTTCAAGAGCAATTATCTTTTGACAAAGTGTCCAAATTTCCACTAAATCAACACCATTAGATGCAAAATAGTAGTAGGATTTCCAAAATGTGGTCATAATACAAATTTGGGAAAACTTAACACAGTTATGGTGTTTTAAAATCTCATGTCCACCTGCGTGAGTTAGTTGGAGCATTTATTCAAGGCACGCTTATTCCTTGAGCAAGTTTATGGCCACATGTGTGGGTTGTTGAGATTGTTAGAGCATTCTTTAAAGTACACACTTCTCTCCTTGGACAATGGACCATGCATGTGAGTTATTTGTGCTATTTTGAGGAGATTAGTTGTGGTTTGACCTCATCTATGTGCCACCTTGGAAAGGAGTTAGGTTCCCTCCCTCTCCCTCGTATTCCTTTCATGTCATCTACCTTCAAGATCACAACACATCCTATATCATTTGCTTAGGTGTCTCTATAGACAATCTTGGGTAAGGAGCCACCTTATTGTTGCTTTGAGTATGGATCTAGATGAACCCTCTCCCTCATAACCTTGTAGATTTAATCATCAAACTCAAGGGTACACCCATTCACATCGCTTGTTTGTTTGTTGGACCTTAAGTCAATAATGAAACCAAGTTAAGGAGTTATAGGGCACATCTTATGGCTACTTAAATCCCTTGATTCGCCCTCCTAAAATAACTTAAATGACTCAACCCAAATAGGTAAGGCAATGGACTCCTTTTCACTCATCACACCAAACCCATATACCTTTTTTATTATTCATTTCATTGCTGCTAGGTTATCTTTACTCCCACTCATTGAAACATGAAGTATGCATAGTGACCAAAAAAGAAATCCCCCCTTCACTAGGAGAGGAGTTTAGATAGAGGCTTAGTGTAGAGGAGAGCTAGTGAGGTGACAACAATGGCCAACCTTCTAAGTTCCACAAGGTTAATACCCTATCTTCACAACTTTATGCTAAAGGTGTTGGTTTGCATATTAATATACCTCATGCACTTTTTCACCTAAATTTAGATATTCAATCATGTTTGATTTTGAAAATGTCATTGATTAAAAATGAATATTAATGCAATTATTCCTTCAAGCTTTAACATAGCAAAAGCAATTTTTTGAAACTGTTATATGAAAACCTTCTATCTTCCTTCACAGTGGCATTCACTTCTTTCTTTCCATTAAAAAGTCATCAAAGATTGCCATTTTTCCATCTTGGATGTGTTCTAAAGTGATAAAGCTATTGAGTTTGTGAATCGAGCTTCAAATCTCACAACTACTTGTTCTTATTTTTTTTTGAGAAATTTCTTGATTAGAATAAATTTAGCTAGGTTGTCACACTACAACGGGTGTATTTGTGCCTCCCAAAGTCACCCAAGACTTGTACCTATCCTCTTCCTCACCCACTAGGGGGGAGTTGAACAAATAATTTTCAAAAAATTGGAGGTCGAAGTTAAATCCTCACTAATGCAAATCACCATTTATTGGCAGCTTTAATTTTTAACTCCAACTATTATCAATAGCGTTCCATGTTCCATTTAATTTTTTTTATAGCTTGGATTACCCAATTGACCTCACAATTATTACTTCTTCATTGTCAAGCCCACGTTGTGACTGCAATTTTCAATTTATTGTTTACAATTCGAGTTCGATATAAAGTGCCACTTCTAGCAACACCACAGATCCCCATGAGCATTGCTCAACTCCCAGCAAATCGATTGCAAGAACAACAGCATTGAAGCAAATTCTTGATGTGGACCCTTGCTAGCCAATAGCAAAAGTGAAGTGAACAATTGATGATCCAACAACAGTAGCAACAACAGTTTCCGGCCAAAAGATGCAAGATATTGTGGGAACGTTTTCGCAGTCATTGCCATTTAGTAATAAGCGCTATAGCAAACCCTGCAACATCACAACAACACTTCAAGCTAGACATGACACTTCCCATTACACATTGTAATGGAGCTATAAATGGGGAGACATTGACTCTTGGCTTTGCAATCTAATAACCTACTTCCAAACTCAATCTTCTAAAGGATGCACAACCACAAAGTCCACATGGAAAAGCATGACCTTGCATGGTGGCAATCACAAAGCTAGTGCCTTACAACAACCATAACACTAAGTGGAAGCCATGTATTCACACATGGAATTAGTGATGCAAACTTATCCAAGAAGATTCTTAAGGGTAACAAATCCTGACCATAATAAAAAATTGGGATGTGAAAACCTTCACCTTAATCCTAACAAGTATCAAGCTATGTTGTATGCGTTCGCGAACCCAGGGGTGGAGTTCTCGAACCCATCTCGAGTTTTCGTCCCCAAGTACTGGATTCAGGTATGGGTGCTTCTGAGAAGAACCCATAAGAACCAAGTTCTTCATTAAAAACCGGAACCCTATTGATGGGTACTTGGAACCCCAAAATCGAGTTCTTTTGGGTTCATTTTAGTTTTTATTTTTAAATTTTTATTTAATTTTATAGACTTCCCCTAATATTCTAGGTAGCTAGTTCTTCATCTTGCAAGAGGAATTGGAGTACTTATGCCTTTATCCCTTCAATAAAGAGAAATATGTCGGGCTCAAAGAAGGCAGAGAACTTAGTGTACATTCATAGCACACTTTGTCTCATATCTCGAAAAGACCCTGGGTACAAGGAGGGTCCTTTCAAGAGATGGGACCAATACACAGATGATGCTATGTGTGTGGACGAGGAGATACAACCAGATGGCCTTATTGAGCTACCTCCAGTTGCTATGGATGAGAAAAAGCCTCAAGATGAGAGTGATTCCTACCTATAGAGCATGCTAACTGAAGATTTGAGTGATGCTGATGACATGGTTTGAGGAAGCCAATGTTCACTATTAGCTATTTTTATTTTAGTATTTTAAGTTTTCCTAGTTCTTGTTTGGAGATGCCTTTAGAGAAATTTTGAATGTAGTATGACAATGGACATATATCATGATTCTTATTAATATGTAAACTCCAATTTGCACTTGATATCAAACTAGAAAGTTTGAAATTTCATTGTGAATGTAGAATGTTCATTGATGTGCATGTTTAAATATTTAAAGTTTAAATCATAAATATTTTAGTTTTCTTGTTTAAAGTTGAAAAATATACAAATTCACATATATAAATATATATATATATATACCCCCGACGAACCCACGCACCCTGTTTCAAAAAATGACATCCCCATCCCCGTCCCTGAACCCACGTTTCCTGGCAACATAGGTATCAAGATATGTTAAATATTGGGTTGCGAGGGAATAAAGGGGTTATTGTATCAATTTAGTGTTCCATAGCCAAGCAAAGCAGAGGAAGGAGGAAAATCTGTAACATCTTATTCATGACAAAGTGTCCATCCACTCCATAGTAAACATTTTTTTCTTTGTAATTTGCACTGTAAATCTGCACAGCTGTCTATAAATCCACCCACCAATTGCAAGTAAAATTTATGGAAGGATTCAAGAAACTACAGACTAACAAAAGATTCAAAATAGATCCATAGCCATTAATCCTACATGTTAGATTGCCGACAAAAGAATAGAGAAAACAAAGGGCAACAGGCATATGCACACCATCATTCTGTTAAAACTTAAAACTTTAAAAGTAAATATCCAAGTAATTAACTTTGTTCAACAATTATTTACTTACACATGCGAAAATAACCAGAGCATGTTGAATACAGAAGAGCAGAGAACCCTGGCAAAGCAAAGACAGGCAGTACTCGCAAGGCTCGCATTTGCCAAGTTAAATCCGGAGTCTTTGTTGACATTATAGCAATCACTATAGCAACAACCTGTAAAAATAAACCACAGACTTCAGTTCAATAGGTCAATTCGGTCTTTTTAAAAAGCAAATACAAATTATACAAATAATGCTTTGACAAAAACAATACACAGCTTCAAAAAATGTTTAAACAGGGTGGTTAAAACAATTTGCTATTTCACACTTACTCTGCAGCCTTTGGCAATGCATTAGGTAAAATCCATCACATTAATGATTAATCTAGTCAATGATTATCTTTAAATGCCGCATTAAATATGCATAAAAAGTCATTATATACTATGTTGGTTTTGAAGCTAGCAATTTTCTATTCCCATCCACTAGAGCTGTGAAAAGGGTTCTACATCTTGAACTCGAATTTCTTCAACCTTCAGACTCCATGCTCAAACTAGAAATGTTCCATGGTGCAGACAAAGAAAAACAATATCAAAAATCTTTACATGAAAAAGGGTCAATATGGGGTATGAATGATGAAAAAGTTTATGACAGATCAATTGTAAGATGGGAAAACTGAAGAGAACATGTACAAAGAGCTGTTGTTTCTATTGTTTCAAGAATCTTCTTAAGAAAGGCACTTGTATCAAAGTGATATGCTCCCCGCATGTGTTCTCCCAAATGTGACCTCGATAGGCGCAAGTCATTCCAAGAAATCTTTCGAAAACAATTTCTAAATGCATCTCATGTCTTCAATGCCATTTTGTTAGGCTCATGCTTAGGCATGTTTAGCAGGTACTGCAATTATAAAAATGGACAAAAAACATAATTTTCCTTTAGGCTTGTATCCCCAATAAACATGTAAATATGCTAACAGTAGCCTACCAAAGAAAGAGCTGAAAACACGTGGAACAAAGTGAGAAGCATATTCATCCAATTTTCAATAGAAATCTTTGGGTAACACGCATGCATAGCAAGTATCTACGTTACCCAAAATGAGAAATGGTAAGGATATGAAAGGAACAAGAAACAGGGTTAGATGGTTTCAGAAGATGAGAAAAGTGATTTCCACCCCCTAGTGTATATTATGCATATATAATTGTTCAGAATTATAGTAATGTAGTGTCAAGATAGGAGAACAAGAAACAGAACAGAGTAAGAAACAAGTCTCCCGACCATGATTCTGGTAACATGGGCTAGTACTACTCTGAGAAAAAAGATTCCCCATGAAAAATAGATCTCAAGTATTGACTTAAACAAATAGAGTTATCATATCATATCCTCATATTGCTCTGACATAAAATGCGAGCTAACCCTACCGTAGAACTAAATAAAATGATGAAATGAATAGCAGAGGCATAAGGAAGCTGATGGCAAGGAAATTTTGGGTAATGGGGGAATTGGTACACTAGTGTCAGGTGATGAAAAATAGACTGGGATTCTGGTAACCGGATTAGAGCAGATGGTAAGAATTTGGGGTTATGCTTATGTAAATGTCTAAAACTGCAGGACTGTAGACCTGAAATTTATTTATATAGACAGTTTCTTTTCTTCCTAGAAAGAAAATATATTATATGTAATATATATTCTTCCAAAAGAGAAATTGTCACATATAAAGATAAAAATAGGCAGTTGGAATCAGTCTTGAAATAAAAATTAGGAACATGTTTGCAAGTAAGAAAATGTCAATACATTTAATATTATCTAGTCTAGAGATTTTTCAAAATATCGGCACACCTCACAGATGACAGGGTATATTATAAGAGCTCGGGCAAGCTTGCGCCAAGTTTCAGATCGCCTCTTTGTCCTAGCATGAACAGAAGCTTCTTCTTTGGAAAGGTGTTGCAATCTCTTCTCAAAATCCTCATTGCTACTCCTAAAAATTCCATTCCAGATACGAGAGAGAATGCTCTTTCGGGGTTGTGATTTTGAAGCATTTGTAGCAGGCACTGGCTGTGTGTTCTTGGTAACAGCATTCTCTACCTCAGATTGCGCCATAAATCTGCAAAATGACACAGCCTTCAAATGTGTAACATGTTTTATTTAAGACATCAAAATTATCAGGAGCAGTTATATCCCTTATTGACTATCTATAAATATTATACATCCATCTAGTACACACTACCTACAGTGTCATCCAGCTTGAGGTCATATACCATACTTTGTCCTAAATTATGCCAAAAACTTCAAGATTTCAACAGGTTACATAGTTAAGCCATTAAAATTTGTAGAACATGAACCTATTTTTTCTTCAAATTGAAATACACACTAGCAGATTAGTTCCAATCCAACCAGAAATTATACTTACATTATGATGCAAAAAATTGTAATAATGGATATCCACAATTCATAATAGTTAAGTTGTAAATAGTATCCAATCCAACCAAGTTAACGAAATTAGTTTTGAGCTGCAATGCATTAAATGCAAGGAATGATGCAGACAATGGACCAATGTTAAAGTAACTTACAAAGACAGATGGATATAATTTTGCAAGTTAATATACTTGGATTAGTGGCATTTCAGAGACAACATAGCAATGCCATTTTAAGAAAACTGAAAGAGGATGTATGTGGCATGATAACAAAATGAGATCTAAACTGGACAAGGATGATATAACCTGTATATAGTGTAGGAGTGGGGAGATAAGGAAGGCATTATGCATGCCTCTTCATGCTACAGGTGGCATACCTTTCAAATGATGATGGCATGTGCAATTAGGGTGGGAAGGACAAGGGAGGTTACCTCAACCTACCCCCTCAGTCCTTCAAGTGGGTTTCCATTTACTCCAGTCCCTGCAAGCATTATCATTTTGTGGGGGCAAAGAATGCATGACACCAAGCAATCCATTACCGAAATGATCACCAAGGGAGCTTATGCAAAGGCTTTGCAAGAAAGGTATGTCTCTTGTTTCAATGGTTTGTATTTCATGGTTGTTTATGTAGCTACTTTAGGCAGCACCAAGATATCCTCTGATTTAGGCTGGAGCAGTGACTAGAATTTTCAAAAATCCCTCCCAGTGCAATCTTCTTATTTGGTCAGTGCATTGCAAGAGAAGTAAAATAGGGGGCTGGTTCAAAGTGACAGCATTTACTGTTGACACCTAATCATCAAGCTTGGGTTAATAAGTGTAACTGATGTAAATAAATAATAAGAAATATGAATAGTCACCGGAAGATGAAGTGAACAGTCTCTCCCTCGTGCATATAATAAAGACCAAACTGAATGAATAGATGTGAATTGATTTGGAGGAGTTACTCCTGGCCTGACATGGTTCGAGCCAGCTCCTGAAATTAGTTTTTGTGTAACTCCTAGTGTCAGTTTCCTGCCTATATTCTGCCTGGTTGCCTGAAGCCTGCTCCAGGCAATATCATATACATTTTTTGATATTGCATGTGTTTTAAAATCTGTTGTTGGCCCGCTATCATATGTGTTTTAAAATCTACGCCCTGTGTCATATGCGTTTTAAAATCTGGCCTCCGTCCATACGTTGCTGCTCTTTCCCCACCCTCCATATGTTGTTGCTCCTCCATACGTTGCTGCTCCACAGTGACAGAGTCCTGTACTCCATTGAGGCCTACTCTCTTGTTGTTGCTGCTGCTGCCAAGCGGGCACTCCATAGGTAGTAGATTGGGATATGTATTGCGGATAAGATTGAGTCTGCCCATAGGGCACAAGGATACTGGATGGTCCGGATACTGCGTAATATCCATAACCTTGTCCTTGAATCAGAGGTTGATTTTCAGGTAGCTGATCCGATTCTATCCAATTGGAATCGATCTCTGTGCCCGGAGGAAGTGGGGGTGCATTGGGTTCGAACTTCAACCCCATGCTTGCCTGATTGATTGTAGTGAGAGAAAACTTCGCAATAGCTGTAACGGAGACTTGTGGTTGTGTTGACAAGAGCATAACCGTCCAAGCGAAAGAGTTTGCATCTGCTCCCTTCAAAGGTATATAAACACAACTCCCTTCAAGGTATATAAACGTTGCTCCATTCAAGCTGTATAAACGCTAATATAAATGCTAGTTGTGGAAAGGAGTGTATATTGGAGACAGAGACAGAGCCAGAACAGCCTACCTCAGACAAAGAGTTCGCCATTTGGGAAAATAAGAACAGCAAAGCCTATGCATTAATTGCAGCATCTGTAAGTGAAGAGGTGAGTCGCCATATTTCGCCATTTTCAACTACTTTCGAAGCCTTACAAAAGCTTAAAGAACTCTATGACTCACATTTTGACTTGAAGTTGTTCAACTCATGATTAAACTCTTCACTCTTGAATTGAAAAATAATGATCCTCTTGCTCTTGCATCCGAAGTAAAATCTATAATGCATGATATCAAAGCCACTAAGGTTGAATTGGATATTCCTCTTATTGTTTTTCTCAAGGCACTTTATCCTACTTACTCCAATTATCTTGAGTCATTGCAAGCAAATGGAAATCTCAAAGATATTACCTTTGACTCTTTTGTGAAAAAATTTGTTGAAAGAGAGAAAGCTTTTGGAAAGAAGACAGGCCCTGAATATTCTGAAGAGGCCATATGCCTTGCTCATAAAGAAAAGAATCTTGCTCAAGATTCTTCCAGAGGAAGAGGTGCTCGAAGAGGAAGAGGAAGATATTTCAAAGGCAGGGGGGCAGACACTCTCAAGGAGAAAAGTCAGATTTGCATTGCATACGTTGCAAAAGAAATGGATCACATGATGCCTCTACATGCAAGTTACCATGGGACAAAATTGAGCAGCAAAGAAACCAACAGAAAGGTAAAACTAATGACACAAAAAAAGGTAAAGCACCTCAATCCGCTCATTATGTTGTAGCACAATGTAATATTGGAGTAAATGAAGACTTATTTAATGCTTCACTTGCTTCTTGGAAAAATGATCGGTTGCTTGATTCAGGAGCAACTTGCCACATGACTCATCGAAAAGATTTTTTTGAAGAATTTACTAACAATGTTGATGGAGCAGTATACTTTGCAGACCAATCAAAAATCAAGCCATCAAGGCTTGGCACAATCAGGCTCAAACTGCCTGGTCTTCCAGACTTCCTTCTACATCATGTTCTATATCTCCCACAGCTAAAGAGAAACTTGTTGTCCTTGGGCCACATCCACCAGCAAGGTCACTCTATTCATATGTTTGATGGCAAGCTTGAGGTGAGAAAAGCATCTGACCACTCACTTGTCATGAGGGGAATAGAAGAAGAAAGGCTTCTCAAACTACAAGGTACCTCTGCCCGTGCACAACATTTTTCATACAATTCTCATTATGAAGAAGGTACACTTCCATCAAGTTTATTATGGCATGCTAGGTTTGGACATTTGAACTATGATAGCCTCCGCTTGTTGAAGAAAAATGGTGTTGCCGGTTTGCCTACAATTCCTAGGAAATTTAAGCAATGTGATGCTTGCATTCTAGGAAAGCATCGCAAACAGTCTTTTCATGATTCACATTCAAGAGCACATAGAAAACTTGAACTCATTCATTCAGATTTATGTGGTCCAATGTCTATTCCTTCTGCAAATGGAAATAAATATATGATGACATTTATTGATGACTACACGAGAAATGTGTTGGGTTTATTTATTAAAGAACAAATTTGATGCTTTTCAAACAACATTCAAGAACTTTCATACATGGATTGAAAATGATGCACAATCTCATATTGGTTCTATTCGCACTGATAATGAAAAAGAATACACTTCAAATGAATTTGAAAACTATCTTCGCCAACATGGGATCAAACATCAAACAACTATGCCTTATAATCCCCAACAGAACGGTATAGCTGAAAGAATGAATAGTACAATCTTAAATATGGTTCGCTCCATGATGTTTTTCAAAAATGTAAAGTTGATGTTTTGGGCTGATGCGGTTCTATGTGTTGTATATATAAAGAATAGATGTCCATCTAATGCTATTAGAAACAAGACTCCATATGAAATGTGGCATGGGCACATTCCTTCGATAAAGCATCTCAGGGTCTTTGGTTCCACCTGTTATGCCTTGATACCAAAGGTACATAGAAACAAACTTGGTGCAAGAAGTCGTAGGTGTATCTTCCTGGGGTATTCAAACGCCTCCAAAGCATATCGTCTCTATGATGAAGTCAGTAAAAAGTTTGTTGTATCTAAAGATGTAATCTTTCTTGAATCATCCAAAACTGACAATGTTGTTGAGCGGCAACTTGATCACTTTGATAGATTCGCAAATGCAAAATCATTTCAAGAATTTGATAGTCAAATTCCACATCTTGAAGGGGGGATTCCTATACTAGATCAACATGTGGAATCTTCTTTTGAAGAACTCTCTCCCCCGCATGAAACTCCAACAACGAATGATGCTTTAAGTGATGTGATTGATAGAATTGGGAGACTCAATCTTGATTTAGTCCCAACTCAATCAATGGAGCAGCCTAGACCATCTAAGAAAGGTCCTCCAAAGTGGCTGATAAAGACACTTGAAAGTGTTCATCCTGATGAGGTTGGAAAGACAAGAACTAGAAATTCAAACCAACAAAATGGAGATGATGTAGATGACTCTGATTCACCTGTTGATATGGATGTTTCTTATGATTGTGAATTGAATTTGTCTACAGATTTCGAACCAACTTCCTTCAAAGAAGCTGCTTCTCATGATGAATGGAAAGAAGCGATGCAAAAGGAGTATGATGCCGTGATAAAGAATGGCACTTGGAAGCTGGTTGATCCTCCATTAGGAACCAAACCAATTGGTTGCAAGTGGGTCTACAAGAACAAGTATAAAGCTGATGGCTGACTTGACAAGCACAAAGTCAGGCTTGTGGCAAAAGGTTTTGCACAGAAGGAAGGGGTCAATTATGAGGAGACTTTTGCCCCCACAGCAAAATGGGCTACCATCCAGACACACTTTTCCCTAGTAGCTCAGAATGGTTGGAAAGTCCATCAAATGGATGTAAAAACTACTTTCATAAATGGAGATCTAAAAGAGAATGTTTTTATGTCCCAACCTGAAGGATTTGTTGTGAAAGTACATGAACATAAAGTATGCAAACTTGTGAAATCCTTGTACAAACTCAAGCAAGCATCGCGACCTTGGTATGAAAAGTTAACTGAGCATTTTCTAAAACTCAACTTCAAACATTATGATCTTGATGATGCAACTTTGTTTGTCAAGAAAGTTGGCAAAATAGTTGTATATTTTGTGGTATATGTAAATGATCTTTTGATGACAGGGAACAATGAGAGCTGCATTACATCCATAAAGAAGGAATTGAGGAAAGGTTTTGAAATCACTGACTTGGGCTATGTTCACTACTATCTTAGTATTGAAGTAACTCAGGCTTGTGGTAAAAGGTTTTGTACAAAAGGAAGGGGTCAATTATGAGGAGACTTTGTGTGGCTCAGGAAAATTCTTGAAGATTTGCAGGTAAAACAAGAACAATCGACTCCACTCATGGTTGACAATACCTCAGCAATAAAGTTGGCCAAGAATCCAAAGTTCCATGATCGAACTAAGCACATCAATACTAAATATCATCTGATTCGACATCATGTTGAGGCCAAAACAATCCATCTCCGCCATTGTTCCACTAATGAGCAAATTGCAGACATCTTCACCAAAGCGCTTGGAAGAGAAAAGCTTGAACGATTCAGAACGATGCTTGGACTCACCAACATCCCTTCAGATTAAGGGGAGGAATGTTGACACCTAATCATTAGGATTGGGTGAATAAGTGTAACTGATGCAAATAAATAATAAGAAATATGAATAGTCACCGGGAGATGAAGTGAACAGTCTCTCCCTCATGTATATAATAAAGACCAAACCAGTGTTGTGAAAATCGTGATATTATCGCGATTTTATCGTTTTATCACGAGTTTTTCAGCAGAACGAAAATATCGTGAGTTTTATTCGAAATTATCGCCAGTATTTTTTTTGCTCGATTTTTTGGAAATTATCGCGAGTTTTTCAAATTATCGCGATTTTTTCCAAAAAAAAATCGCGATAAAATCGGAAATTATCGTGGGCAATCGGGGCAGCAAGGTTTTACAAGGGATGCTAAATGTTTGAAATGCAATTTTTTTAAAGAAACAAATAATTTTTGAGTGGGGCAACTTAATGATCAAGTCTAGGCCCTAGTATTGATATGCTATTCATGGTAATGTTTAAGAAATGTGACATTCTCCTTAATCTTCATTTTCATCCTTTTACTTAAATTTTAACATTACCATGTAATGACTCAGGATGTTTGAGAGTGGTTCCGGCCTCATTGGATTTCATATGGAGAAAGTAGAATTTTAGATTTCATTCAAAATCCAGTAGACTTCTCAGTTTTTCAGGATTTTAGGATTGGGAGATTGTAATGTTTCCAGGTGACACCACCTGCCCGGGCCACCCCTGCCACCAGTAGAGGACGTGGTCTACCTCCTATAGCTCCTACTTCTAGTTCTTCAGCTTCTAGAGCATAGCAGACTCCACTGCCAACCCCACTAGCACCAGCATCTACATCTAGAGGGAAAGGGAAAGCTGTGGCATTTTCTCGCGTGAGGGGCAGAGGAAATCAATAGGATTAGACTTTAGTTATTTTCTTCATTTTATTGTATATGACATTATGACATGATAAGATACATTATTATATTTTTTGTTGATATTTTGAGGCTGAGTTGGGACTCAAGAGTCGAGACTTACCATTCAGGACATGATTCAATGTTATGTGTGATTTTAGCACTAGAAATGATATTAAACATCTTATATATTAGTTCTTTT
>APFE031466009.1:40388-61253 GCA_000404065.3 Pinus taeda | reverse complement strand
GGCCCCCCTCTAACACCCTAGTTAACTACATGGGATAGTCATGGAAAGAATATAACACAACCCAACAATATGGACGATGAGGTATAAGGGAGCCCCATTGTACTTGCCAAAGATGATGAAGCCAAAGGTAGTGGAGTTGAAGGCACGCATTCAGAGCTAGATCCAGAACTATGAGGAACTCCTACAACTCATCACCAACTTACATGCTTCACATGCATGAGTGTTCAGGAGCATGGATGTCATTGTGTGCACACATGTGATCCCATCCATTAGCACACTCACTGAAGAAAAAGAAAAGAACCAAGTCCGGCTGGAGTTAGACATGTACTTTTAGCAGTTGATGTTCATAGCCACCAACAAAAATTTGCAGATGAGCATAGACACTATGCACTAGTATGTTTCTAGTCCAGCTACACTCAAGGCCATGATCTGCATGCTATATGACGAGTTGGACAGAGGTGCCAAATTAGTGTACCCAGATTCTATGAAGGCAAGAGTTTGATTTCAAAAGGATGTCACCACAAAATACTCAAAAACCATAGCAGACTACTAAGCTTGGCATTAGTTCGTCACCAACGATCACTAAGAGGATGTCGATGAGTTAGTCTTCCCATAGTTATCTGAGTCTCAATGATGTCATTTATATATTAATCAAGCCTATTTTGTCTCACATGGGTACATGTTCAGAATGTATTGTAAACATGTTGTCAAGTGAAAGACCAAGTGTCAATAGTAGAATGTAAACAATCATGTGTAAGTTGAAGAGTCATGAGGGTAATTGAAGAGTCACAAAGGGGAATGTCAAGGGTCACCCCACCCTTTACTATATATAGAACCTCATAACTCGTTGTAGGGTATTTTGGGATCCAAGCTTATGATAGGTATAACTTAGAGAAATCTTGGAGTGTATTGTAATGAGCTTTGGCTTCTCCAGAGTGCAGAGTGAGTACATCTCTTTGGAGGAGCAAGTGGTAGTGACTGTAATGTTCCACTATTGGGGCTAGTGGTTGTCATCATTGTATGTATGATTGGATCTTTCACTCTTTCAATATCACAAAGCCAACACGTTTCATGCATGTATTGTTATTGTAGTTTGACTATTTTGGTTACTCTAAAAATGTATGTAGTTGTAACTGACACATGCATGTATGGACTATTCCGTATATGTTTGTATGAATCATATCGAAGCGTGTTGTTGGCTTAACTCATCACTTTGGATTGTCGACTATTTGGATTTCCATCTTGTAATGTCTTCCAGCTTGTGTGTTCCCTTTCAAGTTGTGTAATATTATAGGCTTTTAAGGGGCACACTCTTCTCCCTTTCTGTTTGTTAGACCCTTTCCGTGCATCTTCCCTGACTTGCTGCAAGGTCACACCCTTGCTTCCAAAAAAGAAATCCTACTTACCTCTGCACCCAATCGCAGTGAAGGCGATAATTTACTACACACTACTAGGACTTCTACTCCAAATGGTTTGAGGTCTAGTTGGGACTTCTTACGAGGGAGATCCCCTGACATGTTGGTGGGTCCAGCACCGTCAACAATCTGCTATGAAAAATTTCAAAATAAATACACATCAACCTTCACAAATATAATCCTTTGGAAAAATAAAACATTGGAAGCTGAGAAATTCAAGCACACACATAAAATTAACACAAATATTTTTGGACAAAAGTCCCTCGAAAATCCCAATGCAGCAAAACCGGTGCAACAAATAAGGGTTTTTATTATTATGCAGCAGTGAGAAATTTTGAGTACAATTGGATGCTGAAATCTAGCAATCCTACAGAGAAAAACACTAGAAAAAATATAGTGAGAAATTTACTCACCCCACAGGAAAACCCCAACACAACTTGCCTTCATAAAATCCACCCTTAGATGCTCTACATTAGCCTCTGTACTGCTTTGCACAATATTATTGATGGCAAGCCTCTGATTGGTCTCTGATGAAGTCATTCTACCCTCTATTGGCTGGAAAAATGCTTCTATGACACTCTGGGACTCCTTACCAGCCTCTCGTACTGAAGACATTTTTCCCTCTCAGCAAAATCGAACTTGCCTATAGAAGCTATTGCGCAGCCCCTGCATCAGCTTCTCTATGGCTCTTTTTCCTCTTTGTAAATGCACTCACTGTATCTGGAATACTTCCTCTAGCTTCACTGTTTCTTCCCCTCACACTGCTTCAATCTCTAGCTCTCTCCAACAACTGACTACTGCTACTTTGGAAATTGATCTGCCAAGAAATTGAACTGTTCAAGTGTCTTCTCCATAACCACATCGGCCTCCTCTTATAATCCTATTTTGGAGCACCAACAACCAATATTAAAACATAATCAATGGCTAGGATCATCTTTGGATCAATCCATGTGAGTTTCTGGATGATTCCCGCCTTGACTTAATTAATACTAATTAGTTAACCATATTCCCCAAGTTTAGAATTAGGAAATATTTTAAAACATGTTAGTAATATAATTAGGTCATTTCTAGATGGAATTTTCAGAAAGGATTTCTGGGTTTTGTAGATCTCATGTATTCTAGCCTCTCCACCAAATTTCATGGCTAGAACACATAAAATTCTACAAAAAATAACGCTCCCTCTTAGCGAGGATTGTGTTATAGTGCTACACTCCCTACCACAACACCCTATCTATGAATCATCCCCTGTCACATTGCTGATGTCTAACCATACTTCCCACCAACCATTGTGCAACTATGATATACGCTGCATCTGTGTTGTTGCTAATGCTGCCAACACTGCATCTGCACTGCAACTCCCTCTCATCTGTTGTTGCTACAACTGCAACATTTGCAACTGAAAAGCATCCAAAACACTGAATCAATTGTGATCAATATGATGCACATGTCTCCTGAGTCTCTTACTGCTACTAGAATCTACATTGTCACTGAAGAATCTACACTACTGCTAACTCTGCACTGTGCCAACTGCACTGCTGCCAACTCTGCACTGCGCTCCCCAACATCTGATTGCAACTAGTATGCAATGGTCACTCTGGTACTGATTGCATCAACTACCACTGATCCATCCTGCTACTATATACTGTGGGCCCCCATAACTAGGTTATGATCCATGAGGTGGACTCCTCAATGATCTTGCCCAACTGTAGCACTCTGGAACTACAACACCAAGTCACCCCACCTCACCCCTGGAGGTATATCGACGAACATAATGAAGTCTTTCTCTAGCCTGGAGGAAATCCTATCGATCTCTATTGAAGATGCCTGCTGGTCTTGCTTCTCCCCCTTGTCCTTCTTCCTGAGAGGACAATGGGTACTATAGTGAATGGGACCCTTTGATACGAGGGCCATATTCTCCTCCTCCTTTACTACCTTCTATCCGTTGCTACTGTTACCAGTAATGAAGATCTTTAACATAGCTTATCTCAACTCGTCTTGCTACAAATCAACCCACATTCTATTCCAGTATGGTAGCCTATCTCTGTCCAATATGCTTTGGAAAAAAACTTGCCAATCCTCTAAGATGCTGTTGAGTTCCAATCACACTAGCTCCATGGATTGAGGCGTTGCCCCAACAATTGACAGCTAGTCTTAGACCTATTGAATTCTAGTAATGTAGGGGTCTATGCCTTCCCCTTTTTGTGTCTGAATGAGACTCAAATTATCCTTTAGGTACATCTTCTACTGCTTGGAAGTACCCTGGTATAATGTGGAGAGATCATCCCACATCTATTTGGTAGTATCTTTGCCAACTATATGTGAGACAATATGATCATGGACTCCATCTAACATCAACTACTTCACCTGCGTCATTTCCTTCTTATATTATTTATGTTGATTTACGTCCTAAGGAACTACCACTACAACATCAATATAGGCTTTCAGGCCATATTCATCTAGAAGGAAGGACATCATTTCCTTCTATATGACATAGGTTGAAGCTTCATCCAACTTGTCCTAGTCACAAAGCCCAACAATGGCCATCTTATCGAATTGTCGAATACTTCCTATTTCCTTTTGCTCAACTGCTACTCTACTACTCGCACTCCCTTATGGAGTGATAATATATTCTCACAACTATTGTCGATATGCAAGGAAAATCAAACTTCTTGAGACTAGAAGTTTCCTAAGGAAAATTTTCCCTTTGTGTGTAATATTCTCTCTTCCACCCTGATGTTGGTTCTTCTTCAGTGTAATGCTGCAAAACACCTGTGTCTAGCTAGAGATATTCGCTGTGAGAGCACTGAGCTACTCTCCCTTCTTTTGGAATCACTCAATATGGAAGGATCAATTTTTTTCCCCTCACTTAGAAAAAATGAATCTCCTCGAGCAACTCGGCCTCTTGGCAAAAAATACTATACTGCTCTTGGGAATTTCGTCTTGCGTCCCTTATTGAGCAATGAAAATTCCTTCTTCATTTCTAAGCTTTCGAGTTGATCAAGTGTGATCTGATACCATGTGAAAATTCCAAAAACAGAAATCATATTGCAGTAACTAATATTATTTCTCGTAATGTTAATTAATTAACAATTTATATACTACGACATATATCAAAATAAATACAATGCAACTTTCACAAATAAAATTTTGTGTAAAAATAAAATGCTAGAAGTTGAGAAATGGTAGCAAACACACATAAAATTAACACAATTATTTTTGGACAAAAGTCCCTGGAAAAACCCAATGCAAGAAAACCAGTGCAACAACTGACGGTTTTTATTATTATGTAGCAGTAAAAAATTCTGAGTACAATTGGATGCCGAAATATGGCAATCCTACAAATAAAAATACAGGCAAAAATCTAGTGAGGAATTTCCTCACCCCACGAGAAAACCCTGACACAACTTGCCTTCAGAAGCTCGACCCTCTGACCCTTTGCGTGAGCCTTTTCACTACTCTGCACAATATGATTGACATCAAGCCTCTAACTGGTATTTGACGAAGTCTTTATGCCCTCTTTTGGCTGGAAAAATGATTCTTTGACACTTTGGGACTCCTTCCTAGCCTCTAGAACTGAAGGCGTCTTTCCCTCGCAGCAAATTGAACTTGCCTCTAGAAGCTACTGCGCATCCCCTATGTCAACTTATTTGTGGCTCTTCAACCTCTCTGCAAATGCACTCACTTGATCTGGAATACTTCCTCCAACCTCACTCTCTCTGCCCCTCACACACTGCTTCGATCTCTAGATCTCTCTAGTAATTGACTGTTGCTACTCTGGAAATCGATCTTCCAAGAAATCGAACTGCTCACGTGTCTTCTCCATCACCACATTGACCTCCTCTTATAATATTTTGTTGGAGCATCAACGACCAAGATTAAAACATAATCAATGGCTAGGATCATCTTTGTATCGATCCATGTGAGTTTCTAGATGATTCTCACATTTACTTAATTAATACTGATTAATTAACCATATTCCCTAAGTTTAGACTTAGGAAATATTTAAAGCTCGTTAATAATCTAATTAAGTCATTTCTAGGTGGAATTTCCATAAACGATCTATGGGTTTTGGAGATCTCATGTATTCTAGCCTCTCTGCCAAATTTCGTGGCTAGAACTCATCCGATTACAAAAACTAATAGGGATCACTTAGGATTAGTCACAGACAGGAGGAAAGGACTAATGGCGCATATGGTAGTAGGTATCAATTAGGATATAGGTTTGATAGGGATGATACCATTAGATATGTTAGGTTCTTGGATACAACTAATAGGAGGGGTAATGACTCTGTGTTATATTCTAGTTATGGTGTAGAGAGACAACATCGTCATCAATGTTACTCCATATAGGAGGAGTGAGAAGCAACACTTTCCAGAAGAGTTCAAGAAAGAAAAGCCTCCTACATTTGATGGAGAAATTAATAAGTCACATGATGCAAAAGATTGGTTGCTTGGGATGAATAAGTTCTTATGATTGCATGATTATTCAGAGAATATGAAATCCATGATAGCTACATTCAATTTTAAAGGAAAAATAAACATTTGGTGAGAATATGTGAAGAATGTCAGAGGCATTCAGGAAGAGGAGTTCACTTGGAGTGTGTTCGAGAGACTTTTTAAGTAGAAGTATCTATCTAAAAGATACTACCATGACAAGGAAAAGGAACTCAATGAGCTGAAGATGGGATCTATGATCGATGAGGAGTAAATAGAAAATTCTTGGAGTTGTTGAGACACATTCCTTATCTTAAGGAGGAGAATGTAAAGATTCAAAGATTCATTAGTGGGT
Organism: Pinus taeda; assembly: GCA_000404065.3. Taxonomy (NCBI): domain Eukaryota; kingdom Viridiplantae; phylum Streptophyta; class Pinopsida; order Pinales; family Pinaceae; genus Pinus; species Pinus taeda. Next base: position 55,050 of record APFE031466009.1, on the reverse strand, counting down.
TTCCAGTCTCATTCAAAGACAGGATTGAGTTTGATGATCCTAGATCGTTGGAGGAAGCCATCAGAAAGTTGAAGCACTTTTTTGAGCAATCAAAGCATAATAATGAGTCCAAGTAGGATTGGAAAGGTAATGAGAAGAATAAGGGAAAATGGGTTACGAAGAGAGGAAAACCACATGATACAAATGACAAGGAGAATGCAACACCACACAAGAAGTTCAATGTAGTTGACAGAGGATAGGGATTTCAGTCTGAGGAGTAGAACAAGGGTAATGGCAGGAAACCTTTACAGTGTTGGACTTGTGGCAAGGATAATCATAGGAGAGATTGTCCACAACATCGGGGTGTAAGACCACAAATTTACAGTGCTCATGAGGGATGTTGGCTAAAGTATTACTCGAATTTACACAGCATTGGGTAATAGGCAGAATGATCATCAAGAATCCATTATTGATATGGAAGGTAAGCTTTGTGATCAAGTTGTTTCTATTTTGATTTACCCTAGATCTAACTATAGTTATATTAGTGTTGACTTGGTGGATAAGTGTGTTTTGAATAAAGAAGTGTATGCAGAATCTTGGTTGGTACAGTTGGCTACAGGTACCAAGAAAAGAATTCATCACTGGGTAAGAGCTTGTAGATTCGAATTGAATGGTATGTCTACATCAACACATCTAAATGTGCTCCCGTTGGGATCATACAATATGTTGTTAGGTATGGATTGGTTTTAAATTCACAAGACTAAGGTAGATTGCTATGATAAGGTTATTGAGTGCTTGGATGATGACGGAGATAAGAGAATATTGTAGGGTAAGAAGAAGCCTACATTAGTGAGGATGGCTTTAGTTATGCAGACAAAGCGTAGTAGTAGGAAAGTGTTTGTATCATTTGCAGTTAATAGTGAGAAAGGGAAGGATATTGATGATGCTGAAGTCTTAAAGAGGTATCCAATTTTACAATAGCTTCAGGATGCATTTCCCGTAGATATCTCAGAGTTACCACCTCATATGGAAGTGGATGTTTCTATTGAGTTCATGCGGGGAGAAACACCATCATCGAAGGCACCATATAGGATGCGCACTCCCGCTTTAGTGGAACTGAATTTGTAGTTGAAGGAAATGTTTGACAAGGGATACATTAGGCCAAGTATGTCGCCTTGGGGTGCACCAATATTGTTTGAGAAGAAGGATGGTACTCTCAGGTTGTGTATTGATTATAGGTAGCTGAATAAGGTGACGATAATAGGTACCCATCACTACATATTGACGACTTGTTTGATTTATTAAAGGGAGCATCAATGTTCTTGAATATCAACTTGAGATCAAGATATAATTGGGTACACATCAAAGAAGAGGACATTTGCAAGATTGCTTTACGTACTATGTATGGGCATTATGAGTTTGTTGTGGTTACTTTTGGTTTGACTAATGCTCCAACTACTTTCATTAGTTTGATGAATAGTGTGTTGTGTACTTATCTAGACAATTTTGTGATTATATTCATTGATGAAAAATTGGTATATTCTAAGAATGAGGAAGAGCATGCAAAACATGTGACAACAATATTGATATTTTTGAGAGAGAATCAATTGTATGCTAAACTTAGTAAGTGCGATTTCTTTCAGACAAAGGTACATTACTTGGGGCATGTGGTTTCCAAGGAAGGTATAATAATGGATCCAAAAAATTAGAGCTATCATGGAGTGGGAAACTTCTAGGAATGTGGATGAGGTGAGATCATCCATGGTACTAGCAAGTTATTATAGGCGGTTCATCAGGATTTGTTTGCATATTACGTAGCTTATTACATCACTGTAGAGGAAAGGAAGGAAATTTGAATGAACAAAGGAATTTGCATCTAGTTTTGAGTAGATGAAGCAGTTGCTTACAAATACTCTAGTTCTAAAGATTACAGATCCAGATAAAGAGTTTTTGGTGTGCATAGATGCTTGCAAGATGGGACTTGGTGGAGTTTTGATGCAATAAGGACATGTAGTATGTTATGAGTCAAGGAAATTGAATGAGCACAAGAAAAATTATGTGACTTACAATCTTGAGCTGGCAGTAATCATCCATGCATTGAAGATGTGGAGACACTATCTTCTTGGTAGGATGTTCATCTTGATGAGTCATCACAGTGGATTGAGATACTTATTTGACCAACCTAATCTGAGTGCCAACAAGCTAGGTGGTTGGCTACAATCAGTGAGTTTGACTTCGAGATTAGGTATATTAAGGGAAAAGGGAACAAGGTTGTATATGCTCTTAACAGAAGAGTACAAGTAATTCACATAGAAACTATGAGTTCATATGGGACAGATTTACAAGATCAGATCTTATAGGCATGACAACAGGATGATAGGTACCAACAACTTAAGCGCATTTCAACATGGTATAGGTGAATAGGATGTGTATTATCATCTCACGACAAATGATTTGGCCAGATTGGGGGATGAAATCTATGTGTCAAACAATAGCGAGCTCAAAAAGCTTATCTTGAGGGAATTTCATGTCAAGCCATATTCAGGTCACTTGGGATATCAAAAGACATTGACAACAGTTAGAAAATTCTACCATTGGCTGAATTTGAAGAAAGAGGTGGCAAAGTTTGTTGTGAAATGTTTCGATTGTCAACAGGTAAGAATGTACGCATCCAGGTGGGTTATTACAGTCGATTCTGATTCTAGAGTGGAAATGGGAGGTGACCATTTCCATGGATTTAATTATAGGTTTTCCTAGAACATCTAGACATCATGATTATATTATGGTTGTGGTTGACAGGTTGACTAAGGTAGATAACTTCATTCCAGTGAAGTCTACAAATTTAGCTAGTGAGATTTATCAAGGAGATAAATAGGTTACATGGTGTTCTTAGGAAGATTATGTCATACAAATATTCCAAGTTAACTTACAAGTTTTGGAAAGAACAATTTGTAGGTTTGGGTACAAAGTTGGCTTTTAGTGCAACTTATCATCCACAAACAAATGGACAGACAAAGAGGATTAAAAGAATTCTTGAGGACATGTTTATAATGTATGTCATGCATCAACACAAGTGGGAAGAGTATGTTCCCTTGGTGGAGTTTGCATACAATAATGGGTATTAGGAATATTTGAAGATGAGTCTATTTGGCACAATTTATGGGTAGAGTTGTAATACTCTTATTAGTTGGAGTGATCCAGTGAACACGGTATTAATTGGACCAGACATGTTGGCAGAGATGGAACATGAAATACAGGTTATCAAGAAGAATATAAAGGTAGCACATGACAGGAAAAAGAGTTATGCAGATCAACACAGGGTGTTTAAGGAGTTTCAGGTTGGGGAACATGTGTACTTGTGCATCAAACCCAAGAGGATTTCCTTGAGGATTGGATCATGTGCCAAGATGACACCTCAATATTGAGGTCCTTTCAAGGTTCTTGAGAAGATTTGACTAGTGGATTACTGATTTGCACTGCCTCCAACAATGAAAGTCCATGATGTTTTCCATGTGTCATTACTTAAGAAGTATGTGAAAGATGTTGATCATGTGATTGACCGGTCTGTATTACAGGTGGAGCCCGAAGGAGAATTCCAGCTAGAACCTAAGTGCATTTTTCAGCGAAAGATGCTCATGCTCCAGGATCGAGCAATCGATCAAGTTAAAGTGTAGTGGAAGCACTTTAGGCCTGATGAGGCTACATGGAAGATGGCTGATCAGATGTGGGTTATGTATCCTTCTCTATTCACTAGTTGAGTGGCTGTCCTTTGCTTTATGTTTTGATGATGTGTTTTGGTTATGTCTATATATGAATATGTATGTAAATACCATGTCGAGTTGTGTTATAAAGCTCCAATAAGTGGTATGTTGTTCATGATATGTTATTTATGTCTTCAGTAGTATGATATGATGTAAATGTTTTATCGAGTTTTGTTATAAAGCTCCATGGGAGGCATGTGTTTTTCTAGTTTATAAGTGTCATTGAACACCAAGGTCGTTGTTCCCCCAAGGGGGAGGGGTTTGTAATGGCCCTTGGTTGATTTCCTATGTAAATAATTAAAATGGTCATGGGACACGTATTCCAAGTTGAATGTTGGGAAAAACATAATGACGAGGATCACTAATGATTAATAAATGGCTATGGAAATTGGCAAAGGCAAAGTGGCATTAATTGATATTTTATTTATGAAAATAATGGAAAGTATGAGAAAAGGGAGATGAAAGGTCACATAATTGCATGAGGAGCAAATTGAAGGAAAATTAAGGAAAAATGAAAAAATAGAGGCCTCAATGATAAAAACGTTTCTGAGGATTAGTTCATAGCTTTTGGTTGGTTATATTTTGATAGTTTTATGGGGGATATCTCTCTCTATTCTCTCTCTCATACTCTTGCACACTTAGAGAAATCTTGGAGCATTGTTGGAGCATGATTAGGGAACTCTAGTTTTCATTGGATTTGGAGAAAATAAGGCAAAGAGAAGTGGGAAAGCATAAGGGAACAATGGGATCAGGAGTTGCAACGAGATTGCCTTTCAAATATCGAGTTGCATGTATGATTTCCTCGCTATTTTTGGCATGCATGGTATATGCTTGTGGTTATTTGGTTATGATCTATCATTAGCGTGGAGAATTTCCTAGATTGATAGTGGTTTTTCCTAGCCTTGCCATTTCTTGGATAGCCATGGTTTTGTGGTTTTTTCCACTTGTTGTTTCTGATTGGTGCTCAGGTTCCTTATGGTTGTGGGTTGAGTTGCTAGTTCCTGGAGCCATTGGTTGGAACAAACACTCTGGAGCCCTGAAACAACTTGGGTTACGTTACTAGTCCTAAAGCCTAGGTTGGACAAACACTCTGGAGCCCTTGGTGGGTTGAGTTACTAGTCCAAGAGTTGGGTTGGAAAAACGCTCTAGAGCCTTGGAAGGTTGTGGTTTGAGTTATTATTTCCTGGAGCTATGGTTGGGACAAATGATTTGGAGCCCTAGAAAACTTAAGTAGAGACTGAACTGGTTGTTGTTAGTTATATTTGATTGATCCATATATTTTACTCCAAGGATGCATATATAATTTCATTTTAAAAATCATGCAACCAAGTAACATAAACACATAAAAGAAGCAGAAAATAAATGCAACCATCAGATCAAAGGCACAAAAACAACTTCAAAATTCACCCAGTGTGGGCTACGTCTCTGGGTCCTGCTCAATGAGGGGAGGCCTCCTTCATTAATCGACAATGAAATCAAATTACAAACAATTACAAAATGACACCTTATACCTCCACTTCTGGGGATGGCCTGGAAATGTTGACCTCTATTGAAGAAATAGGCTACATGGTTGGATTTCTAGCAAAACATCATGAAAAATGAATACAAACTTGAACTTGTTCTGGTTCGATAAAAGTCTGACCCCCGAGAATCTCAAAGATTCCCCTAAAGATTCCTTCCCAAGGATTGAATGAATTTTGACTGCCTAGATGACGAAATTGACTTCACCACTGCGTTCCTTGTGGAAAACTGAGTAAAATGAGTACTAGCCTATTTCTTCTCTGGTGAATTTTGAGGCTCTAAGGAATCTAAAGATTCCCTAAAATATTCCTAGGGAATATTCTCAAACTTTGGCTCTTGAAATCCGTGCCCAAGACACACAGTTTCAGCATGCAATAAGGTTTTGCTCCTCTGCAACTTGATGGCTCTGCTCCATGCATCTGCTTCCTTTGGCACTAGGTCAAAAGGCCTTACGTATTGTTTTGTTGACATTGTTTTTAACATTTGGTTGTTTAGCTTGGCAGTGGTTGGTCCTATGTAAATAAAGTGGGAGTTGGAAAGTCAGGGGTTCAAACTCCACGACCCCTACTTTTTTTGTTTTATTATATGGAATAATGTTGATGGTTTTCCGGATTGGGACCACCCCAACCATTTGATATATATTCGTGACATAATATGTTACTGCCTTCCAGACTAGTTTGCCGGGTTTGACCCTCAGTCAATTGATTGGTAATTTTTTTAATATGTATTTGAATTAAGCCCATAATGGGTGTTTTTTTGACCGATGGTTTTGGCGGTCACCAAAAATTTTAAGTAGGAAACAAATTCACCGCTACCAGTCACCGTACCGGTCCAAATTGTCACTTCCTTAGAAAAATTTGATGTGCTCACTATCTTATCACATGTCGCATTCGTATTGGTCCATACGACAGCCTAGGCAACTGACTGGGTTTCTGACGTCAGCTGCCACATGTTACTTTGTGATTGAATCCCCCTCGTCTATATTTCCATGTCACCTATTGATGTCAACATCCGTACTGTTGATGTTAGCATTCCAAGTGTCCATGTCTGCAAAATTTTTCGTTGTTTTCTAAAAAAATTCAATGGGCCATAACTTGTTCATACCATTTCGGTTTGAGGTGTCACTCATGCTGTTGGATTCATAATGACATGATATTCGATTTGAGATTGGTTTCCTTGCGTTTTTAGGACTTTCAAAATTTGGCCTTTTAGGATCCTCCTAGATCATTCCTCCCCACTAATGAGCTTTTGGGCCACCAAAAGCTTTATCAGTTAATTTGCAAGTGAAGGAATTGCTTGCTCACTTAATCCTTTTCAATTTAGCAGGCCTTACTTGGATGCATTCCCTTGAAACCAATACGAAGGTACTCCAAGTCTCCCAATTGTGAAGTCCTAGTTCTCCTATCAATAATGATATTGTTAGGTAGATTTTCCAAGTATTGAGTGCAAATTCGTCCAATGTAGGAACCTGTCCAACTTCTTCAGTGTCCATGATCAAAGGAGGCTCCTAAAGCTTCAAGTTTTCAATGTTCACCACTGAGTACATTTGCATGCATGTTGGAAAATCAAGACGAAAAACATTGTCTCCAATCTTTTCTAATATGTTGAAAGGACCATATCGGATTGGTCTCAGCTTGTTTTCTTCCCCTTTCATTCTATTCTTGTTGATGTGGAGCCACACCCTGTCTCCAACTTGAAATTGGTGATCAACCCGGTGCTTGTCATGTTGAGCCTTGTACTGGGCTTGAATTTTCTCTAATTGCTCCTGCACTACCTAATGAATCATTTGAATTCCTTGAATGAAATTCTATGCTTTGTCCCTGCCATCTTGCTCACTAGAATATTCATCTCTCCCAAATACCATGTCTAAGGGATCCTTTGGAAAATATCGAAAACATGTCTCGAACAGTGAGCTCTGAGTGGATGAATGCACTGCCCTGTTGTATGAATGCTGGACATATGGAAGCTATTCTTCCCAAAACTTGGGATGCTTTCCAGAAAAAACCTAGAGTAAATGTATCACTATGTGGTTGGCAACCTTTGTTTTCCTATCGGTCTATGGATGAAATGTCGTAATCCTCTTCAACTTGGGTTCCATCATTCTCCACAAAATTGCCCAAAAATCTCCAAGGAAACGTGAGTCTCGATCAAACACAATGAATGTGGAAACCCATAGTGGAATCAAGGAAAACCACCAACAAAATCCATTGACACACTTTCCCATGGACGCCTCAAAATAGGAAGTGGTGTGTAGAGCCCCAATTTTCCATTAGTGGGTTTGCAAACTAAACACAATGCACATCCCTTTACATATCGAGTCACAATGTTTTTCATGTGAGGCTAATAAAAAACCCTATCCAAATGACACATAGTTTTCCCTAAACAAAAATGACCCGACACAAGAGAGGTATGTGCCTCTCTGATTACATGTATTCTTTCATTGGTGAGGATATAAAGTTTGCAATGATGGTACAACAATTTTCCCTGCAAATGGTAATTGTCTACATACGATCCATGAGTCATATTTGCATAAATATACTTAGCATATTCATCATCAACATATTGTTCAACATAAATTTCAAAAGAAAAAGAAGCATTTTTCAAAATTATAGATGCCGAAATAGGAGGGCGAGGAAGCATATCTGCCACTTTGTTGCTAGTTCCCTTCTTGTATTTTATTACCAGGTGAAACCACTGAAGGAATCTCATCCACCTGAAATGAAATTCCTATTGAAGCTTGGTTTGTGAATGGAGGTACAGGAAGCGTTGGTGATCAATGTGAATAATAGTATGCTTACCAGTCAAATAGTACTTCCATTTATTCATGCTTTGGACCAAGGCATACAACTCTTTATCATATGTGAGATAGTTCACAACAACTTGGGAGAATGTCTTTGAATGGTAACATACATGTTTCCTCTACTGCATTAACACAACTCCCATGGCATACCCACTGGCATCTGTCTCGATCTCAAAATGCTATTGGAGGTTATGTAAGGCCAAAACTAGTGCAACACTGATCTCCTCTTTCAGTGTATCAAAGGATTTCTACTACTTTCCTCCCCACTGAAAGGTTTGCTTCACACTTGTCAATGCATTCAAGGGGGATGCAATTATAGAGAAGTTGGAAATGAATCTTCTCCAATATTGTATTACACCAAAAAATCTACGAACCTTGATAACATTGGTGGGTTTAGGTCACTTCACAATCACATAAAATATATAAGGATCTATTTTTAACTATCCAGCTCCAACAATGTGACCCAAGAAAACCAAAAAAGCCTTACCATATTCACACTTAGCCATTTTGACATACAATTTTTATTTTTGCAAAACATCAAGAACCTTTTTAACATGACTCACACGATGTTCCCATGTTCTATTGAAAAAAAGAATGTCATCAAGATACACAAGTACAAAATCATCAAGAAAAGGTATGAAAATGTAATTCATCACCCTCATGAATGTGGCCGGAGCATTGCACAGTCCAAATGGCATCACTGACCATTTAAACAACCATTGTTTTGTCTTCAATGCATTCTTCCATACATCATGTTCTGTAATCCCAACCTGATGATAGCCACTACGCAAGTCTAGTTTTATGAAATAGATAACATTTTTAAATTGATGTAATAAATCATCAATGTGAGGGAGAGAATACTAATTTTTTACCTTTATTTTGTTGAGTGCCCTATAGTTGATGCACATCCTCCATGTGCCATCCTTCATTGGAACCAACACAATGGGTGAGACGCATGGAGAAGAACTTGGTCTTATGACCCCTTTTTTTAGAAATTCTTGCACTTGTTTCTTTATCTACTCCATCTCAATGGATGACAACCTATACATACCAATATTTGGTGAAGGAGCATCCCGCTGCAAGTGAATTTCATGTTGGATCTCACGCTTTGGAGGCAACCCACTTGCTTCTTGAAAAATCCCATTATAGTTAGAAACAATTTCATACAATTTTTTTTTATGAGTGGGATCACAACCTTGGAAAGCTTTAGATGTCTCCACATATTTTTCTCTCACAACCATGAGCATGCACCCTTTCCTTGTATTGATCAATCTCTTCATGTGACCCGCACTTACAAGACTTGCATTAATCTTGGCATGATGAGCTCTAACAATGTATTCCACCTCATCGTTCGTGAGATGATACTTTCTTGTCATACAAATATAGACTCCCCAATATAATGCCACATATATCCAAAGGTACAACATCAAGGTCAACCTCATCTACTAGTTTCGATGCAATCACAAATATAGCCCTACACTGTTTGGTTACATGTAATTTGGCTTTGTCACACACCCAACCAAAAGGGTAGGGTTTTGGATGAGGCTTGGTCTCCAATCCTAATTTCTTAACCAAGGATTCTGAAATCAAGTTTTCTTATGCACTTGGATCAAACAAGGTTTCCACTTTAGTATGTTTCATCACAAATCTATTGTGCAATAATTCAGTCTTCTTTCGTTCATTAACAAAAGACTCATTTGAATAACTTGTACTTGCATGAAATTCAAATTTTCATTAGCATAAGAGAAAGGGTACCTTTTATTCCCATTGCTGTGATCTGTATCTTGTCACCGAAAATGGATCCAAGGTCCTGCTGCACAGTTGTCACTGTCTTTTGCTTGCTCTTTCCACCCGATCTCTTTGGCTTCAACTCTGGATGCAATTTCCAACAATATTCATCATCATGGCCTTCCTTCTTGTAATGTATGTAAGATCAAATTTCCCCTTCATATTTCTTGGTCGTAGCTACCTTCTTGTCCTTTCCCTTGCCCTTTCCTTTGAACTTGCCATTATGAGGTTTGAAAGATGATTTCTTGGGTTGATATTCTTTGTCATTCTTTCCCCTGCTTTCAAGGTGAATGGCCTTCACACTAGCCACATCAATAGTATTATTCTAAAATAATAACAAATAATTCTTGATGTAACTATGTAAAGAACCCATTTACTTTATTATAGTTTATGGTGGAATCAAGTGAAATGCCCAAATTTAAATCTTTTTTCTAAACCCTTTTATGAATCTTTGTAAATTTTGACCCTTTCCTTGCCTCAAATATTTCCATTCCATTAAATACTTTTGTCGATAACCCAAAGGATATAATTGATCTTTTAATGCAGAAATAAAAGTGGACCAAAAATAAAGGAGATTACCCAAAATTTTGCCACCTTTCTGCAACTTTCTCTCCCACCAAATGAGAGTGGTTCTACCAAATGAGAGATGCTAATTGGACCTTGGCCTCATCTTCCTCGATTTATCTAATCCAATTGTTTAACTTCTCTACATTACATTATTCATTATATGTGGGCAAATCAAACTTTACATCTAGCTTAATTTTTTTTTTAGATGCATTCCTATGACGCCTATTAGAATTATGAGAAGAGGAAGAAGAAGAACTGTCACTAGAAGATGGAGAGGAAGGGGGATCTTCTCCTCCACCTCCATGGTTTATCGAGGCATGATCATCGGGCTCTTTCTTTTCAGACTTGATTGGCTTTTCATATTCTGTAAACAATTTGTCTACTTTCTCTGCCATGGTAAAGACTATTTTGCAACAATTTCGCTCTTCCTCCAATCAAGCTTCCTCATCTACCATGTTCCATATTTTTGCTACATTCCCCACTTTGAGATCAAAGGATTTGAGTTTTCTTTCACCTCTTTGGAGCTTGTTCCTGGTTAGCATTCACTCATGCAACTCACATCAAGAAGACCTCCTCTGATACCAAACTTGATCCAAATATTTCACTTCAAGGATGCATACATAATTGAATTTTAAAGAGCATGTAACCAAGTAACATAAACACATAAAAGAATGGGAAATCAAATGCAACCATGAGATCAAAGGTAGAAAAACAACTTGACAATGGAGTTCACCCGGTGTGGGCTACGTCTTTGGGTCCTGTGCATTGTGGGGAGGCCTATTCCATTAATTGGTAGCGAAATAAAATTACAAGCAATTACCAAATGACACCTTATACCTCCACTTCCGAGGATGGCCTGAAAATGTAGACCTATGTTGAAGAAATAGGCTACACAGTTGGAATCTTGTCGAAAAATAGTGAAAAATGACTATAAAGTCGAACTTGTTTTGGTTCAATCAAAATATGGCCCCAAGAATCTCAAAGACTCCCCTAAAGATTCATTCTTGAGGGTTTACTAAAGTTTGGCTTCCCAAATGATGAAACTAACTTAACCATTGCATTCCTTGTGGAAAACCAAGTAAAATAAGTATAAACTTGGCCTATTTCTGATATGGTGAATTTTGAGGCTCTAAGGATCTAAAGATTCCCTACAATATTCCCAGGGAATAATCCTCATAATATTCTCAAACTTCGATGCTTGAAATATTTGCCAGGGGAACATAGTTCCGACATGCTGCAAGGTTTTTCTCCTTTGCAATTTAGTGGCTCCGCTCCATGCATTCTCTCCCTTTGGTGCTAGGTCAAAAGGCCTTAAGTATTGTTTGGCCGACATTATTTTTAACATCAGACCATTTGGCCCAATGATGGTTGGTCCTATGTAAAGCAAGTGGGAGTGGACATGTCGGGGGTTCAAACCCCACAGTTCTCACCATTGTTGTTTTATTATATGGAATAGTGTTGAGAGTCCAAGGGACTGGGACCACCCCAATCATTTGACATATATTCATGACATGATATGTTACCGTCCACCAGTCCGGTTGGTCGGGTTTGACCGTCGGTCAACTGATTGATAATTTTTTTAATATATGTTTAAATTTAGCCCATAGTGGGTGTTTTTCATGCTGACAGATTTGGGGGTCACCAGGCATTTTAAGTAGGCAAGAAATTCGCCGTTGTCGGCCACCAGACCAATCCAAATTGTCGCTTCCTTACTAGAATTAAATGTGCTAATTGTGCTAACATGTGTTGCATCTTGATTGGTTTGTACAACTAAATGGATGATTGACTCGGCTATTGACGTCAACTTCCACGTGTCACTCTATGATTGGTTCCCCCTCATCCATGCTGCCACGTCACTTTCTGAAGTCAACATCTGTATGACTTTCATCAACATCCATTCGGTTGATGTCAACATCCATACTGCTGACATCAACAGGCCAAGTGTGGGCCTATCAAATTTTTAGCTACTTTCGAAAAACTTCAGCTGGCCATAACTTCTATTGTCACTCGTTGCTAAATGTGTTTTTAGCTGTGAAAAGGGTGTGAAAGAGTAGTGAAGTTTGAAGCCATCTCCCAAGCCACAAAATATATCTAAGCTAATTCAGACCCTCTCCATTGCATAGCACTCGTGATAATATTTCCAACACTATATGGAAGTCCAAAAAAGGACTTCTGGATCATAAGTTAGCGCAGATTAAAGATGCCCTTTGAAATCTGGAAGACCAAGAGGGAAACACCAAGGTGAGGCTAATCATAATCACAATTTCTTAAGGGACATGATAGGGGAAGGATAGAACAATCCTATGATTAGCGATTGCCGATATCGGTGATCGAAAAAGTCAAAGGTCCAAGGCGCGACATATCAGTGATCAACGAGATTTCAAAGTGTAGTGCAAAGGGGCAATGTATATCGACGATCAAAGGCCCAAAGTTCAACAACATCGACAAAGAGGAGATCCTGCAATATAGGGGGTCCCACATATTGGTCTTCCCTCATATTGGAGATCCCACAATATCAGAGGTCATGGAATATCGATGATCGACGATTTGAGACGCGACAGAGTTTGAAAAGTTGCGAAATGGAAAAGTCCCAATATAGTGTTAAAGCATCGGAAGGGGCCAATTTCATTTAACAAAGAAATTAAAAGAAAAACCAAGAGCAGATGGGCCCTTTTTTCTCTCCTCCAGGGGGCCACATGGCAGAGCTCCATTGGATCCGATAATGAAACGGGGAAGCTAACATTAGCATGACGTGGCAGTATGGAGATGACTTGCAGTACGAAGGACACGTGACATGCAAATTTAGGGTTTTAAGGGTCAAAAGGGGCCAAAACAGGGTGACACATGTCACCACTCACAAAGTGACACGTGGCACTAATGACATCATCAATCCTATAGATCAACGATCGACGAAAGTTAAAGGTCACAACTCTAGCTAAAACTCTTTGATTGTGATTTGCAGTAAAGGGGGCTGGCCCGTGATCACATAGAGGGCCGAAAAACCAAGGGCTAAGCACAAAATGGGCCAATTTCGCAGATCAGCGATCACACAGGTCAAAGTTCCTCCTCTACCAAAGTCCCTTTTGACATGTGATTGCGATATGCAAAAGACCCTCCCATATGTGATAGTTTATGCATCCTGCTTTCTTGAAGTCTCTCATCTGGACAAATCAACTAGTGCTATGAAAGGAGGGAAAGAGGGCCTCTCTCCAGTATTGCGATTGCGTTACCCCAGGTGGGTCCAATCCCGCATATCGATGATAGCAAGGGTCAATTGGAGATATTAAAGGCAAGCATTATAAACCATCGGTGTGCGGGATTTTAGTAACAAAGGAAAGAGACCCCTAGAGGGGGAGTCCAAAGGCCCTAACGCCCAAGGACTAAACACCTAGCCATATCCCCCAGTCACATGAAGCAAAAAGGGCTGGAGTGGATCTAAAGGCCTCGTCTGTAAAGGCTCTTAATGGAAAATCCAGATGCGAGAACCCCACGACCAGGTAGTTCAGAAATTTAAAGGCGAGGTGGGTTGGTAGTGTTAGCGCTTGGAATTCACCTAGGCTGAGATAGACAAACTCTCAAGGCTACATCAAACCATTTCACCTCGTAGCTAGCCCTACGAGGTATGAGAAGGCTCTCTCGGGTCAGATTCGGTAGATATTTCAATATGATGAGTTGACCCAATTAGGAATAAAGATTTTAGGCTAGTAAATTGATTAAGGGGGGTTGATTTAAATATTTTTGGTTTTTTGGTGGCAATTGGAGGGAGTGCAATTCAGGGCGCGGGGATTGAGCACAGTTTTTGCAGGGGGATCTTTGGGGCAAGGTAGGAGTAAGTGTTGATGCTTTAATCTGAGATGGATGATCAGGAATGATAGAGAAGGAGCTAAAGAGGGCAAACAACCATTTGAATCCTCTCTAGATAGCAGAAAACATAAATTTTGAACAAACTAAAAAGCTGAGCATGTCAAAGCATGATTTCAAACTTTACCACTTCATCTGTCCAAAATAGAAGCAAAAGAGAGATGTGGAATACATAAACAAACTTACAAGAACATGTAGAGAACACACCATCAACACTAAAATCCACAAGAATCCACAAGGATGTCTGCAAAACCCTGGCCTTCTTCCTCTTGAAATTGCAAAGATAGATGTACAATATACAATGAAACCTTCTCCCACAAGAGTCCAACCTTCCAACCTCTCAAAATGACTAAGAAAACACATAATATAGGCAAGCTAACCTCTT